>JANZLF010000009.1:11005609-11029204 GCA_026546835.1 Erythroxylum foetidum | reverse complement strand
TTTTTGTGTGAATTAACTTCTGATTTTATTGTAGAATTTTACAAAAAGTTTTAAAGATCTATTCAACCCCCCTTCTAGGTCGTTTACAATAACAATCATTATCTTAGTGATATCATTAGAATACTGTATGAGGCTTTATATGACAAAAAGAGTTGTTCTCCCTTACATTGAACTAAAAAGGCCCTAAAAATGGATAAAGACCATAATCGATTTGAGATGCTATTGATTAGTGAAATTGATCTATGTTAGAAACTAAATGATTCAAGTAAGATAAACAAAATTGGTGGGTCAACATCGAGGTTATGGAACTTAATGACATAGACATCAGAGTCGAGTGTATTAACACTGAAGAGATGTGAAGTATCAAGCAAAAGATAGAATGTCTTTGAGAGTATCACCTTGCCAAGGTGTGCTTAGATTGAGAAAAAAGTGTGCTCAGATTAGGAAAAAGGATAAACTATGCTCGAATTGTATTGGCCCACATAAAGTTATAGATAGCATAAGACCAATAACTTATGAGTTGCATTATCAATAAAGATGTCTCATAATTATAATGTGTGATATGTGAATACATTAAGAAATAATGATATGATTTGACAAAGATGTATTGACAGCTTACAAAGAAAAAATTGTGAGAAATCTGAGATATATTGAGGAAACAGTTAACATAATGTGATATATGAATAAGGAATTGAAAGATTAATTGAATACATTGACTATGATCATTTGAAAGAAATTATTTGGGTGATGAAGTTAAATGGGGAATAGAGAAGCATAAAAGGAAACATACCCCTGCCTGTCTGATCAAATAGATAAGAATTTCGAGGACGAAATCGATTAAGGAGGGGAGAAATGTAACATCCCATTCCCATAATAAGGGTTAGAACCCTAAAATTTGGTACATGTGAGATCAAAGAGAGATTTATAAAAATATGCATTTCATACTCATGCATAATGTCAGCATACACATATGTGGATTTGATTATTGCACACATTAAAATAATTGTTCATGCACTGAATTGACATTTTTTGAGTATAAATGATTGTTTTAATATAAATATGATGCGAATTATGGATTTTTGTTCTTAAAAATTGGGTTGGAGTGTATAAGTAGTGAATTATAATTTTTGACAAAATTTTGGAAATTTTCTGAAATTTAAGGGTATTTTTAGACTAAGAAAAATGTCAAGCGACAGAACAATTGATGAATAGTAGTAGAAATAAGGGTCAAATGGCAATGAAAATTTTTATAAATGACATTGGGATTTAATGACTTATGTCATTGAAAATTGGGAGACAACTGGAGTAGAAACTGGAACCATAGGGAAGTGACATGTGGCAAGTGACATGTGTCACTTACCACACTAGATATATAAGCCACGAAATTCATTAAGTGAAAGACCTTATTTTAGGTCTTTCACTTGCTAAACGCGATTCATGCTCCCCTCATCTCCATTTTCTTCATTTCTTCATTCATTCTCTCCTTCTCACGACACTCTGTTCTCTAAAACCTCAAAGTTGAACCTTGCCTTCTTTCATTACTATCCACTTGATTGAGCCCAAGTTTATTATATAAATTGGCGACATTTTTATGACTTTTATTGTACTTTTTGACTCATATTTCTAGATTTTATGCTTAAATTGACTCTTGAATGTGTACTTTATTTTATGTAGTTTGAGAGTAAAAATTGTCACAAATAAGTATTAATTGCACTAATTAATTTTCTGAGAATAATTGATACTGCAAACTACCATTGTTCATTGTAGGAGACTCAAGGAGAAGGGACTCAAGAAGAAGGTGTAGAGTCAAAGAAGGCTGAAGTGAAGTCAACAAGAGAACAGGCGTAACAGGAAGTTTGCTGCATCGAAAGGGATCTGTCGCTGCTACGAAATACGAAGGAATCTAGGCTGAACTTCCAGGAAAAGTTCTTCGCGACGAAGGAACCAGCAATGAAGCAAAACTTTTCGGGAAAAGTTTGCTGCGATAAACCTTCAAAAACCTAAAACATTTTTGGAAAATTTACCCACTGTGCAACCTGACCCAAATCATCTTTCCTTTAAAAACCTACCAAATTAGGTTAACAGCCAACAGATACAAACATATAGATAGACACTCGGCTCTCTCTCAACTTCGACCATCATTCATCACTCTCCTCTATTTTCATCATTAGTTTCTTCATCAACAGTTGCTACCATAGATGCTTCTGGTGAGTTTTTGGTTGTGAATTTTCCCGAAGCAATGCTTGGCTAAGCACCTTTTCCTCTTGAAGATGTAGCAATGGATGGAGTTTAATGGGCTTCAAAAGGGAGTAGTTTAATCTTGTTTAGGTACATTGTTATGAACTCCTAAGTTTAGGTTTTGTAATTTGTAGTTGAATTTCCTTGATTATAATTTAATCAAGTGTTGAACATTTAATGTGTTATTGGGCTTTTTGTTGTAGAACTTGAAGCTTGAATATATGAAGTCTTATATATGTCTATTTGTGATTTTAATAATTCTCTTTTATCTGCCTAGTTGTGTTTGATATTGAGATTATGCTAGATCCCAAATTGACCATTTGCATTGACTTACCTATTGCACATACTAAGATGCATTCAACAAGGTTTTAAGAAATGGAGTTCATTGATTAAAATCTTGGACTTAAAGAGTTCTTTAAGGTTTATCATTTGAAAACTTAGTGGTTTTCACTCCCACCAAGATTTATTTTGAACTATGATAGCCAAAGCTCATTTTTCAAGAGGATTGTCTCACATTTGATCATTGTTTTAACTTTCAATTTCTTATTCCCAAAAATCAAAAAATACCTTTTACACACTTTTCTTACAATTAGTTCAATTTTGTTAGTTTTCTTTAAGAACCAAAACCCCCTTCCTAACTAATTTAGTTTGCATTTCATGACATTTAGGCTAGCTTAGGTCCATTGCATTAGGTTCCACTTAAGTGAGACTACTCGAAGTTGCACTCTATATTGCAATCCTTGGAATTCAATTTTTGATTTGACCTCTAAGGGTAAAACTGAAAGACAACGCGGATCAAGAGTATAGGACGTATCGTCTGGCAATAACATATCGTTTAGTGAGGATGTATAATCTGGTGAAGACGTATCGTCTGGTGATAACGTATCGTCTGGTGAGGACGTATCGTCTTGTGAGGACTCTTCGTCTGGTGAGGACATATCATCTTCTGAGGACGCTTCGTCTAGTGAGGACGTATCGTCTTGTAAGGACACTTAGTCTAGTGATGACGCTTTGTCTGGTAAGGACGTATCGTTTAGTGAAGACACTTTATCTAGTGTGGACGTATCATCTGGTGTGGACATATCATCTGGTGAGGACGTTTTACCTGGTGAAGACGTATCGTTTGATGACGTCATATCATCTGATGCACTATTCATCCGATACTATCATTTGGTCCCATTTTTAACCCTTTAGACGATAGATTTTGACTCAATATCTTCATAAAAGTTGTTGGTCTAGAAGTTCTCTTTGAAACCATTCAAAGAAAACCTTAATCTGAAATCTCTAGTGAAAGTTATACCAATTGTTTCGAGATAGGTTCAACATGATTAAGGACATGAGCGTGGTTGATTCTTTTGGCCATAACTTCATAACCTGACCTCCAAATTAAGTACCCTTTAAAGCAATAGATTCCCGACACATTTTCCTACCTCTCAATAAAATTTGTAGCTTTTGGGGTCGATTTGAAAGAGATTGATGGAAGGAAAAATTAGGGATCGGTCGGAGGGGCATAACTAGGTTATGAACACATTTAGGATTTTTAAGCATATCTTGAGCTTCAGAGCTCCGAATGAGAAAGTCCTTATTTCAAAATAAACTAGAGGCATAGAGTTATACTTGGCTTGAAGAAATCAAATTGTGATGTTAGTGATGGGTTGTTATGGGCAAGCCACCCTTGTGAGATGACGACAAAGTGAGGGTTTATTAAAATAACCCTATAAGGAAACCCGCTCACGCTTTTTGACTCCGGAATGATAGTTGGGCTTTAGAAATAGGTCCCAACAAAATAATTTAGGATAAGAGTAATTTATGGAGAAAAATTGGAAATTGGTAGGAGATGCTAACTAGATGTGATAGAATTGCTAAGCTTGTAAGGAATAAAAATATAAAGACTTTGGATGTTTCTAAAGGGCCTAGGGGTTATAGGAGGGAGTCTTGGTGGTGGAATGAAGATGTATAAGAAAAAAATTAAGATCAGGAAGGCGACTTATAAAGCTCTATTAGATAGCACCACAAAAGTGGAGAGAGTAGGTAATAGAGAAAGTTATAAACTAGCAAACAAATAGGTGAAGAAGATAATCATAGAAGTTAAAAGTAGAGCTTATGAGAAACTATACTAATGTTAGGATACTAAACATAGTGAAAAGAATATTTTTAAGTTAGTGAGAGCTAGGGAACAAAAAATGAGAGTCTTAGATCAAGTTATTGGTATAAAAGATGAAATAGGGTTGGCGCTTATAACTAAAAATGACATAAAGAGACATTGGTAGAGGTACTTCTATAACTTTTTTAATGAAGGCGTAAAATATAACATCTATTTAGGTGACCTTAACACATCTAAGAGGTTTCATAACTTTACTTGTTCCCTATAAATTACAAAGGAAGAAATTAAAAAATCATTGAGGGAGATGAAGAGTGGAAGGGTAATAAGGCATAATGAGATACCTATAGAGGTGTGGAAAAGCCTACGTAAAGAGAGTCTTCCTTGGCTAACTAAGCTTTTTAATATAATCCTTATGTCTACCAAAATGCTTAATAAGTGGAGATTTAATATATTCATCCCTTTATATAAGAAAAAATGGGATATACAAAGTTGTAATGACTATAAAGAAATCAAGTTACTTAGTCATACTGTTGAGTAAGTTTCACCTCTAATAAAACTCCCAATATTCACAAGTAATCAAATCATAAACTTATAATATTGAAGGTTTCAATCACATGAGGAAATAGTTAAAACCAAAATATGCATTAAATGAAAATAAATAATAAAAATTAAAGCAAACAAATAAAATCAATCAATTAATAAGATAACAATTCATTTACCAACACTCTAGGAATGGGACACTCTCTAGTAATTCTTGCAGGGAATTATTTAAAAGGCAGCATAGTTTTCTTCTTTAGACTAGAATGGTATGGGTTAAACACTATCATCGAGAGTTGTCATTACCTTATGGATGGGTATAAAAATACGTTTTCCAATAGTTGACAAGTTAAAGACTTTTCTCTAGATCCAAATAGATGCATACTCTGTTAAAAGGAAGAGGAAAGCCATGAGCCTCTGTTCTTACAATATGAATTTGTAAATCCTAATTGGAAAATGATTATGTATAGATGTCAAGTGTTGAATGTAATCAATAGTTAGTACTCTTTTATTCTTGGTGTAACCACTTCGTGCATCATGACAACCCTACCAAATGGAGCTTCTGCATAGCACTATCCTTCATTATCAAAGCCATTTCGGATGAGAGGAATCTTAAAATATTTTAAAATAGAATTTCAACTAAGGAATAATTCCATAATAATTTATAAATGCAAATTAGAAGTTACATAAACCTACAAGCTCAACTCTCAAAATCAAGAATATTGGTCTAGAATGTGGAATATTTAAACACGTCTAAACCTAGTTAGCCTAGCTATCTTCTTATTAAATTTTAATTTTACTTAACAAATCTACAATGCTTTTTATAGCTTGTGCATAACTCTTGATTTCCTAAGGCTTAATTCATTACATTTATTAAAAAAAATTCAATTGTCATAGTTAGTTAAGGATGATGAAGGAAGAATGCATAAGATTCATACTTACGTTATTCTACTTCCGAATGATTACTGATTCAATTATTTGTCGATTCAAGATTTTTGATTGATTACTCTTTCTTAAGACCTAACTAATTAACCCCAATTGAATATGAAAATTCCAGAATTACAATCTCTCAATTCATAACTCTTTACCTAACATTTTCACTTAGTTCTAAATCTATCTATCGAATAACCCAAGTTATCACACAAGATCTCCCTTTGAATGATAATTGATTTGTTAATCGTCTGACATATTAACTCACCAGCTCTCATTGTGCAAATTAATCAAATAACGTTTGATTGACTCTCTCGATTTAGTGCTAAAGTATATGCATGTACCATTAACACAACATAGAAATTGTATTTAATCAATAAATATTAAAGTCAAAAAACAACTTAAGAACGAGCCCTAATCTAGAAATTTAGAACATCATAAATGTAAATAACATCTTAGAATCCAATTTACACATCAATTTTTAATGAAAATGACAAAAGCAAAGAAAGAAAAACTTGATTTGGAACTTATTCTGGAAATCATTGACGTTCTTCATGATCCTCCTTATTTGATCCAATTTTGTAAGATGATGGTTGCCTTCTTTTTAGTGTTTTATGTTCTTAAATAGTTTCTGAGGGTCTTGGGGGTGTAACTATGATTTTCCCCTTTCAATTAGCTCCAAAATTGCCCCCAAAACTCAAAACAAATGAAAAATCTTGAACCTGGAATTGTCTATCATGATCATGACATCCCAAGATGACCTTTTGTCAAATAGAAAAGAAAGGAGTTATGTTATATTTATTTGTATTAGTTATTAATATTTATTAGTTAATTCTTTATAATAATTAATTATTTATAAAATAATAATGAATTATTTATAAAGTATAAAATTAATTATTTAAATTCTTTATATTATAATTAATTATTTAAGTTTAAATTCAACTTAAGTGGATTTTTACCATGACATAGGTGTCACGATCGTGACATTGTCATATACCCCAAAGACGCTCAAGCTTCCATCCTTCTTCACTTATCTAGTTTTTATCACTAATAAACACATCAAATACCTAAAAAACATAAGTTTAAGATCCAAAATCATGCTTTAACCCACATATCACTTAAAATATAAGTCTATACATGCAATAATCATCTAATAAACACCTATAAACACACTATAACACCTATCAAAACATAGTATAAACTACACCTATCAACATCCCCACACTTAAACTTTTACTTGCCCTTAAGTAAAAACAAAAACATAAGTAAACAAATCAAACATAAAAAGCACATGCGTACATTCATGCAACATACATTAATGAGACAATGGCATCAAACTTTATAGAATTAATTTAACCATAAAAAGCAAACATTCAAGTTGTGCCAAGATACTAACCTATGCATATTATGGCTAAGCACTTTGGATTGAATATAAATATTAATCAAAACATTAACATCATATTAATTCACCTAAGGCACTTGTATACATGCATTTACAATTAGTATTCAACCAAAATTGTAACTATGTATCCCTTCATGAAAATTTTTACTATTCTCACTATTTTCAAATATCAGTAGGATTTATTTATCAAAACATCATGTTTTTAATTTTTGTTAATGTTAACCCGGTCTTTGGACCCGAAAGTAAATACCTTCTCATAAATGTCTTCTGGTTACTCAACTATTGCACTTTTATTAATTAGCTTGGTTGGAATTTCATTATAGCCTTTTGATGCAAAGATAAACATTTTGTCATGAATGTCCCCAGTTACTCAGCCATATCACATTCTTAACTATTCATAACCCAAAGGCTAACGAAATAGTTATTTATTTAACACACTCATTTTTTTAACATGTAATTTATAGCTACCTCATTTCTTTTTAGTCAATCATCCTCATGAAAGATTGCTAATGATGTAAACTCATTCAATTGACTTATAATTATAAATGTATATGAACAAATTTTGTAAGGTGAACAAATGAATATCATATCCTAATTAACATGCATATTCAACTAAAGGTATTTAAAACATAAAATTCACAAATCAATATTTCTTAGCTCATTAAATGACTATGTTCAAAGCTAAACTAATTCCATCAAATTATTGCCATTTATATTTTCACACAATTTATACATGTGCTCACACTTTGTCAACTTGATCAAAAACTAGCAATATGGTATGCAAAATTCAAACACATATTACATGCCAATGCACAAACCCCCCACACTCAGACATCACATTGTCCTCAATGTGAGAAAATAAAACACACATATAAAAATAAAAATGACAAGCAATGATATAAATAAAAGAGTAAAAGAAAAGAACAAATTAAGGTGATCAAGGTGGTGAGGGTGTTAGAGACAGAATATGAACACCTTGAGCAGTGATGTATTTGTAAATCTTCTTGATGTTGTGTCGATTTCATCACTGTTCTTGCGCCAACTCCTTCAACAGTTTATTGTTATCGAAGACCAAAGTGAAGACCTTCCTCTAGCTTTCCTCTTCATCATCTTTTATTTCTTCACTTGACCCTTAAGCTTACTTCCCTAAATTATAATCACTTCAAAAAAAAGAAAATTACCAATCCAAACCATTCCAATAACACGAAAATTAAATCCTAATTACTAAAATTCAAAACAAACCTAACTACACAACATTTGCAATCTAACTACCAAACATGCTAAGTTATGATCATTAGCTTGACCTTGCATCCTTTAAAGCTCAATCGGGATCAATTATGGGTGGTTTTCTGCCACCTTTTTCTCTACAAAGCTATTTTATAGCCTATAAATAGGTTATATGTTGGGAGATAATGAAATGTATATAATCAATTAAATCAAAAAATCCAAGTAATTTTTATAATGCCCCTTTTGATAACAAATTGTCAACATAATTAGGATTGATGAAATATTATGGATCTTTGATGGAATCAATCAGTTTACGTTGTAAGACAGTGAATTGCTCATCTCCTTATGCAATCATCATCGTTCAGTCTTCTGCTTAACTTCTTGAATAGGGACTTTTGTATATTCCTTAAACTCTATATTCTTTGTTACCCATTTCTCATAACTTATTTCTTCAAAGTAGCTCTTCTCTTGTGCTTTGATATACTCATCCATTATGTTTATTTTCATACAAGAGCTGATTTCTTTCGAATGTTTGAAATCCTTTTGCATACTAAGCTCCACATGCTCATCACCAATCTGAAGAAGCAATTTGCCCTCATAAACATCTATCAGTGCTTTTCTAGTGTTCATGAAGGGTCATCCAAGAGTTAGTGGGAAGTTCTTACCCTCTTTGAAATCTAATATAATGAAATCCACAACAATAATAAACTTGTCCACCTTTATGATAATATCCTCCACCATGCCAAATGGTTTCTTCATGGATCGATTCGCTAACTAAATAAGAATCAAAGTTGGCTTCATATCACCCACCCCCAATGTCTTAAAGGTTAATAAAGCGTAAGATTTATACTTGTGCCTAAGTGAATAAAAACTTTGCAAATTCTAACTCCTAACCACAAAGGGGGTATTGTAAAGTTTCTAGGATCCTTTAGCTTAGAATGCATGTGATTGGCGATAATAAAGCTACAACTTTTGGTTAGTGCTAACATTTGATTATCTTCCTAAGTCCACTTCTTTGTTAATATTTCTTTAAGGAACTTTGCGTATTTGGGCATATGTTTCAATGCCTCCATTAAAGATAATTTAATTTGTAAAATTTTCAACTTCTATATGAACTGTGTAAAATATGCATCTAGTTTTTTCTTTATTAAGCATTGGGGAAATGGAATTTTGGGTGGATAAGGTGGAGAGGCAACGTAAGGAGGATACTCACTCATGTATACATCCTTCTTCTTCTTCTTTTCTTCTTCTAGGTAGGTTTTAGATTGTTTCTCCATTAATTGCTTGAGCTCTTTCCCACTTATGAGTGTGATTGATATGTGCTTAATTATTTTAAAATGATTCCATAACATTTAATGATTAATGATATAAAATTACTTAAGATACTCACTTTGACTCATATGTGGTTTTAGACACAATTTGGAAGCGAAGGACCTAAAGTCAATTGAAAGCACTATAATTGAGTTGTTTATTGAATAAGCATACCAGTCTTCATAGAGGAAGAAGAAGAAAATTAAAAAATAAGAAAACAAGAAAAGCTTTTCAAAATTACGTTTGTTGGACTATAGGCAAGGTTGGGCTTAAACATTTTGAAGAGGATAACTCTTGGTTTTAATGAAGAAGAGGGGCAAAGCTCCATTCCTTTGGAGATCCATGTTGGGATAGACATCCCAACACTGGTTTGGAGGTGACATCTACACTGATGAACGTAGTTAAGCATATTTTTCATTATATTTGTTATTCTTACTCTCTTTTTATATTGATTACGCTATCTTGTATATATTGATTGGGTATTGTATGAAAATGATTTTGATGATCTATTAAATCATTTTGCATGAAAATCCATTGCTAGAATTTGAATACGATATGTAATGGTCATATTTGAAGTCTTATGTGGCAACTAACAGTATTAAATCATTAAGGATAATGTAAACTAGGTTAAATAGTCCGAGCTTGTGTGATAATTGCTTAAATTAGTCTATTTTTTTCATTTTTAAGATGGCTGTCTAATTGAACTTAGAGAGTGTCTCCTAGGTTAGATGATAGTTAGGGTTAATTATCAAGCTCTTCTTGATTAATTATGACCTAAGGAAAAAACGAGATTAACAGAGCTCGTTGTTAACCTACGACAAATAGTTCAAAGACTAATGTGAAGATAACAATTCAGTGAAATATTTTTAATTGGATGTAGTCAAGATTAAACCAAAGAATGGGGTCCCTAATGCATTTTTCATTTTTTTCATTATTTTTCATGTTTTCTTTATTTTTTACTATTTTAGTTTCAATTTATTTTCTTGTTCGATAAACCAACCCCTTCATAACTTAAACACCGTTCAATTTCGTTTTAAAAGCTTTACATACACTCTCTATGGGATCGACCTAGACTCATCACTACTATAGTAGTAGGTCTAGTTTATTTTAATGTAGCATTACAATGTGTTATTGTCAATTTTGGCGTCATTGCATGGGAATGCAGTGTTTTTTATTTTCATTTTGATTTTAATTAGTGTTTTGTATATATTTGTTTGCAATTTATTTCTTTTCAGTTATTTCTTGATCTTTTCACTTTATGTTTATATATATATATATATATATTCTCTATAACTCATATGCCCAACCTTATAACCAAGTTTGGACTGATCAACCTAATTTTAGTTATGGATGGGATAATCAACAGAATTACTTAGTTTGTCGAACACACAACAATTCCTGTGTAGATCAGAAGCTTCCTATTATCACTCTATTCCATCTCTGGAAGTTATGTTCAATCTTTCGGCTACTAACAATATTCAAATTCAATAGAATAATTTACAGATTTAGCATAATACTCTACCATTCCAGCAAGGTGGAAGGCAAAGCGTCCAAGATGTGGAGAGTCAATACATCTCTGGAAGAATTAATTAATATTATGAATGTTAATACTTTGTAATTTCAACAGAAGGTACAGTAGTTTCAGCAGGACGTACAATAGTAGTTCCAGCAAGAAATGTACAAGAGTATTTCCAGCAGAAAATGATGTATGTCCATCAAGATACAATGTCTAGATTCTAAAACTTGGTATGTGAAATGGGTCAACAAACAAAAAGGATCGACCATCTAGATTTATAAAGTGAAGAAATGCAACCACGTCAAATTGAGGTGTACCCAATGAATGATAGTGCAAAGATCTTGCAGAGTGGTGAAGAGCTTAAGAATCATGAGTGTAATACTCAAGGAATTACTTTTGTGGAAGAAGTGGAGGAAGAGCTCGAACTAGAAAAATGATATATCTATTAGCTCAGAGGTAACTATTAAGTTCCAATTTATTGTTAAGACTAAATTTTTACCATTACCTAGCAGGTTAGAGAAATTGAACGAGAATGAACAAGGTGCAAAGTCATTTGAAATATTTCCCGAGAGCATGGACCCAGTAGAGATTGGATGTTTGAAGATAGGGAAGACATTTTACGTGAATGATCAATAACTAAGACCCCATGTTGAAGAACCTCAGGTGAAGGAAGCACATATGACACCTGAGGATCACAATTTTATGACATGATAGGCAAGCATGCAGTTAAGCCAGCCACACTAAACAAACACGCTTCTTAGGAGACAACCTAAGGGAAGTACATTCTTTTTCCTTTACTTTTTTGGCACTAGTTAGTTATGCATGTGTGATTCTATGTTAGTTTGTTTCTTATTTGTTTTAGTTTTCAATCAAAATAAGAGAGAGAATCAAACAAACAAACAAACATTTTCTCATTTTCTATTACTTCTAGGGTTATATAGTCATGATTATAATGTGAATTAACTAGAAAATTTCATAGCAACTTTAGTGTGTACTTTTACTTTTTGTGATAGTTAGATATCCATTATCTTTAAAATAGTAGTGACTAATGGTAGACAGAATCAGTAAGATTTTAAGCCTTATTAGACTGACACATCCATATTAGTCTCATTGTCTTTTATTGATGTGTGACCTTTACGACATGTACATCCTGATTTTTCTTTGATTTTTATTCAAGACCACGTTTTTTTTATCACAAGCATTAACATAGAGATGATTAGGCATTCTTTATTTCAAAAGCTACTTTAGCCAAATAACCTACCCTATTGATATGTATTTTTTTGTTAACTCCCTTTGACCTTTATTTGCCTTTTCTTTATGTACTAACCACATTACTTGCTATTAAACACAATTAAATGTCATACCCAAGTCATAAAGCTAGTGGAGCATTTGTTATTGTTGAGTTTGTAGATGTACAAAATTCTACATGTGGGGGTATAGATTGGTTATAATGATTGTGATGTTATTTCATGTCTTATCATTGAAATTCTCATGTTGATGTAGTTTCTTTCAACATATAAGAAAAGAGAGCAAAAGAGAAAGAGATAGGAAAAGAAAAAGCAAAAAGAAAGAAAACAAAAAGAAAAAAGCAAAAAGAAGGAGAAAAAGACATGTTTAAAAAAAATTATCAAGCATACGTGTTGAAAATTATTTATGATAAATCTTTCCTATATAAAGTTGTAATGAATGGGCTATTTCAGTATGTTGGATATGAGGTGGATGTTGCTTTCAAGGGTCACTCCCTATGGTTACAAAATCTTATTTATGATCAATTTTTGTGAGTGATTTATGCTTTAGGTGGTTTGTGTATGAGAGTTTGAGTTTGAGCTGTGAAACTTGTTTTTGCATTCATTATAATTGATGTAAACAATTGTGTGTGAATTTTAGTTTTTATACTTAAAGTTACATTAAGTGTTACTTTTGTTTCATTAGCTTTTATGACTTTCATGCTACTTGACTCAAATACATCTCACATTACCTTTGCCCACATTACAACCTTAAAAAGTCCTTTGATTCATGATTTTGCATGTGAATCTTAGTGGCGGAGAAATGAAATGATATGCAAAGTTATGGAATGACATGATCATAAATGGTGTTGAGTGTACCCTTGAATATATTTTAGTTAAACACATTTTCCATGTCTACCGTTAGATTGCTCAATTTTTAAAGGTATTGAATGCTGATTGATCATAAGTAAAAACTTGGAATATTAAGTTCTTACTATGATTTTTGAAAGTTATGTATCTTTGTTTATGATTATGAATTCTTATAAAATATGGAAATTTAGTAAATTTTTTAGGCCTATGATTTTGAAAATGATGTTTTGCCCGAGGATGGTTAAAAACTAAATATGGGGGAAAGTGATATATACTTAATTGATTGTATAATTATTCCATAACTCTTAGCAATTAATGACATAAAATTACTTTTAATATACTCATTTTGACTCATTTTTGGTTTTAGACATAATTCGAAAGTGAAGAAGCTAAATTGAATCAAAAGAACTATAATTGATTCATTTTCTGAAGAAGTGCACTCATCTTCATGGAGTAAGAAGAATAAAATTAGAGTAAGAAGAAAACAACAAAAGCTTTTCAAAATAAGGTTTGTTAGACTAGAAGAAAAACATGGGGTTTTGTTCAATCAAGGTTGGGCTAAAGCATTTTAGAGAGGATAACTCACAATTTTAATGAAAAAGAGGGGCAAAGCTCCATTCCTTTGGAGACATATGGAGGGCTAGACATATTGACACTAATTCAAAGGTGACATCAACACCGATGAAGCAGGTAAAGCATATTTTTCATTATGTTTCTTATTCTTACTCTCTTTTCGGATTGATTACATTATCTTGAATGTATTGATTAGGTATTGTATGAGAATGATTTTGATACTCTATTAAATCATTTTTCATGAAAACCCATTGCTAGAATTTGAATACGATATGTAATAGTTGTGTTTGAAGTCGTATGTGGCAACTAATATTATTAAATCATTAGGGATAAGCTAACTTAGGTTAAATAGTCTGAGCTTCTGTGATTATTGTTGAGATTGGTCAATTTTTCTCATTTGTAAAATAGCTGCCTGATTAAGCTTAGAGAGTGTCTCCTAGGTTATCTGATAGATCTGATAGCTATGATTAATTAACGATACCTTCTTAATTAATTATGACCTAAGGAAAAACTGAGATTAATAGAGCTCGTTGTTAATCTACGAATAATAGTTCAAAGAGAGATGTGAAGATAACGATTCAATGAAATATGTTTAATTGAGTGTAAGCCAAGATTGAACTAAAGAATCGTGTCCTTAAAGCATTTATATTTTTCATTATTTTATTTTCTTATTCGATAAACTAACTCCTTCATAACCTAAACACCTTTTAATTTCATTTCAAAAGACTTACACACACTCTTTGTAGGATTGACCTAGAGTCAACATTGCTACAGTAGTAGGTCTATTTTATTTTGGCATAGCGTTACGACACACTATTTTCAGTGATTGCCTTGAGTTGCTCACTTGGGTTTGCTTCAATATTGGTCGAGAGACCCCACACTTCTTATCGACAATGCATTCACCAGTTGACTAGTTTGGACCTCTAAGTTATGAATGGACGAGATATGGTTTTTAATTACTTGCTTGAACTACCCTTCTATCCTTTTTTGGGCTTCATCCATGCTTATGATCTTCCCTTCCATCCTCTTATGAGCTTCATCTATGCTCATGAGCTTGTCCATGATTTTGTCCAATTTAGAGTCATTAGCATTGGAATTATTTTATTGAAATCCATGCTGCTATTGATTTTTGCAATTGGTTGCCTACATTGTTTAACCAAGAAATTTTAAGTGTTAGAATAATGGTTGCTTCCTCCTTCTCGATCTAATTATGTGTCCATGTAATTGAGTTGCTCCGTATTATTATTTTGGATAAAAATAATAAACATTAATATGATTAACTTGCCCGCATAACTCGTATCCATGCTTAATTTCTCTAAATGGAGCGAATGAAGAGGCTTGCAAGTTGTTCAGTTGTCTTGTTAAGTTATCTATCTTATCCTACATTGTTGTCATTGTTTCTATAGCAATGACTCCCTCATAATCTCGGAAAGTCTACTTCTATCTAACATCCAAAGATAGTTGTTGTTCGCCATCTCTTCTAGCAAGTCCTCCACTTCCTTAACTTTCTTTCGCATAAGATATCATCTAAAAGCTGCATCTACGTGCCCTTCATGGGTGGATTAACTCCATGAAAGAATGTTTACAGTAGAAATTCCTTTAGTAGATTATGGTGAGGACATCTCCTTTACAAGTCATTGTAACACTCAAATGCTTCACTAGTGACTCCCCATCATTTTATTGCAAATTCATAATCTCTTTTATCAATCTCATTGTCTTTGATAGAGGGAAGTACTTGTCTAAAAATGCACACACCAACTACTCCCATATTGTAATATTTGTAGGGTTTAGAGAGTGATATCATGCCTTAGCACTATCCCTTGGTGTAAAAGGAAATAACCTCATACTAATGGCATCTTTTGACATTCTATTATATTGGAAAGTATCACATATTTCTAGAAATTTTACCAAATGGGATTCGGATCCTTATTAACTAACCCATAAAACTAGACATTGGTTTGCCACATGTTCAACAAAGTTAACTTCATCTCAAATGATGTTAATTGCATCGATGGTCGAGTGATGCCTTGATGTGTAGCATTAAACCCTAGTCTCATGAAATCCATTAAAGTTTACTGTTCATGTCCTTGATTATACTCTTACTTCATCATTCTTTTGATCTATTCTTGGTGTCTCACTCTTCAAATTTCGTGTTCTTGTCTTATGATACTAAGAGTTGGAGTGTCTTCGACCTTTCTTGAACTTTGAGTAATTCTTATGTTCATGCAATTTCACGGACACAAGAAAGGAAAAATTTTCTTTATAAAAATGGAATTCAAATAATCCTAAACTAGTTCCCCAGTAATGACACCAAAAATTTATTGAGCAAGTTTTACCTCTAATAAAACTCTGAATATTGGTAAGTAATTGTAAACTTAAAGTATTGAAGGTGTTGATCCCATGAGCAAATAATGAAAACCAAGTGAACCTACCTTTGTCCAAGGTAGTGAGATATGAATTGAATGAAAATAAATAACAAAAATTAAAGCAAATAAATAAAATTAAGCAATTAATCAAATAACAGTTCAGCTGCCATAATTAATTAATGATGATCAATGACGAATGCATATGATTTATTCTTTCGTTATTTTGCTTCCCTAATGATTACTAATTCAATTATGTGTCGATTTTAAATTTTTGAAGGGTTTGATTACTCTCTCTCAATACCTAACAATTAACCCTAACTGAATTTGAGAATTCCAAAATTGCAATCTCTTAATTCACAACTCTTTCCTTACCATTTTCAATTAGTTCTAAAGAAATCTATCGAATAACCCAGTTCTCACACAATATCTCTCTTTGAATGATAATTGATTTACTAATTGTATAACATATTAATTCACCAAATCTCGTTGCACAAATTAATTAGATAACTTTTGACTGACTCTCTCGATTTATTGCTACAGTATATGCATGCAGCATTAACATAACACTGAAATTGTATTGAATCAATAAATAGTAAAGAAACAAAACAACTTAAGAACAAACCACAATCTAGAAATTTAGAACATTATAAATGTAGCACCCTAATCCCGCAAGACCCAAACCCGACATCGATGGTGATATCCGAGTTCGTGCCCCGCGAAAGTGACGTACTAAAGTACTTAACACATTCCAAAATCGATATAGATTTTTTTAAATCACAAACACAATAGGCGGAAGTCAGTAATCAAATTGGGCCCATTTCATTCATAAACATTTTTGGTCCTTAGTACGATCAATAAAATTCAATAGCCAACTGGGCCCTTTCACAAATACAAAACACTTGAGTCATTTCGAAAAACAAACTTATACAAAAGTCGAAAAAATTCACTTCAATGCAAAATGAGAAAAACACAAATGCAAACGTGAACTGATCCCGACCCCTATCCTTCATTGAAAGCTGCAAGCATACTCCCGTTGGCTTAACGAGGTATTCTTCTGATCCTGAAAAATAATTGCAAATTTTGGGCGAGTTTTACAAACTCAATGAGCGACCATCATCGATGGGTCACCCTAATCACATAACACATAATTCACTTTTAGCACATTTCACAGTCACTATCACCCTTCATATTCAAATCACTTAAACATTCATGCCATGCATATGCCATTAGTATGAGACTCACTTTCGTTCTTATTGTTGTGATTGAGTGCCTGTCACTCAAATATACAGAATACTGGCCCGTAGGCTCAGTCAGAGCAAAATGCTAGCCCATAGGGTTCAGTCAAAGCAGAATACTGACCCATAGGGCTCAGTAAGAATAGAATCACGGAGCATAGCTCTACGTGGAAGCGCTACATACAGGCAACACAAGTTACAACGCCTTTATATTTCATGCATTCATGAGATGGAATGCATCACCTACATTGCATGCTTTTATTCAGTCACAATCACTTATCATCGGACCATAGTTCGGCATTCAACATGCAGTTGAGAATTCACACTTTACTTGTATGCAATATCACATTCAAAGTTCACTTAGCAAACACTTTAGTGCACTTAGTTCATTTCATTCACATACAAATAGTACTTCAATATCCAAATCACATTCACATACATAATCACTTAATTCATAACATAAACAAAACAAACAATAAAGTAAGGCCATCTAGGTCTACTCACAATACGCTCCAGATTAGCATTTGCTTTCAAATTATGGGAACTCCTGAATGCAGACTCTTGACCTGCACAACCCATTTATGCAAAACACACATTTCACACTCATCAATAATTGCACACGTAAAAACATCCATTTATGTACAATTGTAATAATGAACCATATATAATGCATGATTAATCACAATCCCGGACATATGTTCTAGAATACATATTATGCTCATTCCTATTTCATAATTCATATGTATCTATTTAACTTAACTTTACACTTCATTTGTACATAATCTTTCTAAACTCTCCTTTCAATCTTTACCTTTTTCATGTGTCTAGCTTATTCATAAGCTTACACCTCAAGAACACTTGGTTACTTTATATCATAACTTAATTTCTCATCATCTCTTTTCTAACCTCATATGGTCTCAAAATATCCAAATCATCATCCATTAGGAATCCAATTGAAAATCCCATAATGCAAAATCACTAAAATTGATTCTAGAATACTTAAACCTAACATTTTCTAAACTCACTGAACTAGAATCCTTCAAAAAATCTAAAAGATTCAAAATTATCTTACCTTCATTCTTCACCAAATGAAGGAATACTTAGCTCAAAGGGAATCTCTTCTCTTCCTCTACTTGTTTCCCTCCTTGATCTACTCCAAAATCTCTCTTAAAGACTAGGAAAATTGAAACCCTAACTTGTTGTCTCTTCTTTCTTTCTTTCTCTTCTTCACTTTGTACTTCTCTCTCTTTTTCATTACATTCTCTTCTTTTCTCTAGAATTTTCGTTCTTCTCTTCTACTTCCTTCCATTCACGTGTTTCTACTCCATTTATATGCAAGACAACACTTCTTCTTCCATTTATGCCTTTAATGATTGAGATTTGTCTCATTTGCCCTTCCATGTATGCCTTATGTCTTTTACACGCAAGTGTCTTGCCAAAAGTACCCTTGCACATTCTAACATAACACTTTCTTCTAGAAGACTCTTATCTATTGTCTTACATTTTCAATGACATTAAAAGCATTCAATTTGATTCAATAGTGTGAAAGTTATACTCCAATATCTTCGAACTGCTTTTATTCCGAGACAGTACCCTATACTCAAATTCCATCCAAACATTGAAACTTTCAAAGTCTGATTCATAATTTGATTTCTTCATACGATTTGTATCCCTATGTTTCTAGTTTACTCCAAAATTGGAACTCTACATATCAAGATATAATCAAAATACTGAAGCATGTTCAGTAGAATAACACCAGTTCATACTCTCTAAGTGTACATTCACTGTACCCGTTCCATGTTTTCACTCAATATTTCTCAATTAATTTCATGTGGCTATGATTCTTGGTGGAGATGTAGGGAATGTCTTATGAATTCAATGACTCAAGAATCAAGTCATTTGGAGGTCTAGAGGAGAAGTTATGGTCAAAAGAATCCAACATGTTCATATCTTTTCTCATATTGTACATGCCTTAGCACAATTGCCATAACTCTCACTATAGATGTCTGATTGACTTTTTTTAGGCTATTAGAAAGAAGACTTCGAGATTTACAACTTTTATGAAGATCTCAAAGACCAATTCTGTCTTCTAACATCTGCATCGTCTCACTTTCCTTGCGTTTCATTTCCTTGCGTCTCATTTCCTTGCGTTTCATTTCCTTGCATCTCATTTTCTTGCGTCTCATTTCCTTGCATCTCATTTTCTAGCGTCTCATTTCCTTGCGTCTCATTTCTTTCCCCAGAACGTCTCCACTTTAAAGGATCATAACTTTTGACTCTGATGTCCAAAATTTTCGTACTATATAATGTTAGAAAGATAAAAGAAAGATATACAACTTTTCAGAAGGTACCTTTGCAAAAATCTATTTATATCAATTCCAAATTTTCCCCTAAAGTCCAAAGACGAAATTTCCATTCCTACGCCAACGTACTGCACCAAATTCTTAACTTTATGAAATTTTGAGACTTTTAGAGACAAAACTGAAATTCGATTTCTTCATAAGAAATGTAGCCATGTATCTCTAGATTAATCCTAATTAAGAACCATCTCGTTTGGACAACTAGAAAAAATGTTGTGGCTAAAAGACCGAAGCACACTTAGTGAACATTTTTCAGATCACTGTAAATGTTGTTTCCAAATCTTTTCTTGTCACAACTCATACCAAGATTACTCTTTTCACTTCCTCTACTTCTCATTTTCAATAAAATCACATCTAAAACAATCATACCTAGAAGTTGTCAATGAATGCATGCACACTTATTTTCGTGCAAAGATTCAATATTTATGTGCATATATGCTAACATTATGCATGAGCAAGAAAATACATTTCCTTAATCTCTCTTTGAGCTTACATGCATTGAAAATTTCAGGTCCTAACCCTTAATATGGGGACGGGATGTTACAGATGTCGACATATGCATAAAATTCTTCTTTAATTTAGTGTCAGCTCGAAGAAATGTAAACAGATTCACATCCATAAAATCCGAGACTGATGAGATTGTATTTAGACAAGATGGAATTGTAAATCAAACCATGAATTTTTATAAAAATCTCTTAGGCCAAAGGTCTCTTTGCAAGAATTAGAGTAAACCTTAGGCATTTTGTTACAACCAAGATTCTTGAACATGAAGCTTCATTGCTAATTAGACCGGTTATGGATCAGGAAATAGAGAAGGTGATTTTTAATATGAATGGCCTTAAGGCTCTAGATCCAAATGGATTGAATGCATTTTTCTTTCAAAAACTTAGAGTAGTTTGGGGAGATTAGTTAAAGAGGTTGTGCAAGAGTTTTTCCAAAATGGTGTCTTGCTTAAGGAGATTATCAAGACCTTTCTTTATTTGGTCCTTAAGAGTTCCAACCCGTCTACTTGGAGTAATTTCAGACCTATATCATACACCAATTTCCTTTATAGGATCATCACCAAGATTTTGGCAAATAGGCTAAAGGATGTTGTACACTTACTCATAAGTGAGAATCAAGGTGCTTTTTTGAGAAGCGGGAATATCAGGGATAATATCTTTTTATTTTAGAAGTTTTTAAAAGGGTGTAATCGTAGCAGAAGTCCTCAAAACTGTGCTATTAAAGTGGATCTACAAAAAGCTTTTGATAGTGTTAACTGGAGATTCCTGCTATAGATTATAGGGGTTATGAAATTTCCCCATAGGTTTTATTATATGGATTTAAGAATGCATTACTATTGTCTCCTATAGAATATTAATTAATAGAAGCCTCATAGAGTTATGTAAAGACAAAAAAGGAATTAGGCAAGGGGACTCCCTTTCTTCTTACCTATTCCTAATTCGCATGGAGGTTCTCACCCTTATGCTGAAGCACAATACTTCTAATGACTCCAACTTCAAATAACATTCCAAATGTAATAAGCTTTCACTAACTAGCTTATGTTTTGCAGATGATCTTATTCTTCTAAATAGGAAAAATGTTCATTTAATGTCCCTACTGATGAGTACTCTCAACACTTTTAAGGAGTTGTCTGTACTAAGTAGCAATCTTTACAAAAGTTATTTCTTACTTTTCAAAAGTGTTGCTGACCTATCTAATTCCTTGTCACAAGCAACTGACGTGGAAAACAAAGATCCACCTCTTAAATATTTGGGCATTCTTATATCATCCAGGAGACTAAGATATTGTGAATGTATCCCTTTAATAGAAAAAATTCATAAAAGATTGGTGTCTTGGATTAATAGAGTCCTATCCTATGGAAGGAAACTTCAACTTTTGAAGTCGGTAATTATGTCAATGCAAACTTACTGGTGTTCCTAAATGTTCCTCTCTAAAGGGCTTATTAAAATTATTGAAAAGTTGATGAAACAATTTCTATGAGGAAAGGAAATGGTGAGAAAGGAATTGCTAAAAGTGAGTTGGAAGCATATCTGTCAACTAAAGGAGGCAGGTGGGTTAGGTTTGGAGTTAATCAACAAGAAAAACAGTTTACTTATGACCAAGAGAATTTAGAGAATCCTAAGTGAAAAAAAATCATTGTGGATCAAATGGATTCACATTTATATGTTAAAGGTGGGAGTCTTTGGGCTCTAAGAATCAAAGGCAGTTACTTTTGATTCTTCCACCAAATTCTCAAATTGATGGAAGAAGTTTAGCAACACATAACTTGTCAAATAGGGGCAGAGGAAAGAATTTATCTATGGTATGATAACTGCACAGGTCAGGGGCATTAATTCATAATCAGTGGGCAAGATCTTTATTGGGAATGTTCCTTAAGAGAGCTAAGCTTCATAAAATAATTATAAACAACAACTGGATGCTCTCCTTAGAAGAAATTAGCCTTTTGCCCATTCTTTAATATAAAAGCTTCGGGGAGAATGATTTAAACTTATAGGATGGGACACTTGTATCAGAAATTACTATTAGGGAAGCTAAAAAGTAAAGGGAAGGGGTAGTTACAAGAGTAGGATGTTGTTTCTTGATTTGGAGCAAGGTTCTTAGACCTAATGCAAGTTTTCTCCTTTAACTAGCTATTTTGAACAGGCTCAACACTATGGATAGAATGCAATTTCTATCCTCTTATAAGATTTGTATTCTTTACAACCTAGAGGATGAGACTAGGGATTATCTCTTTTAAAATGTGGTTTCTCTAAGGAAGTTTGGGCTAGAATTTCTAGTCTATGTGGCCCTGGTGCTAATTATTGTAACCTTATTGATATCTTACTGGAGATATCTTAACTGCATATCTCTAAATATGATAGGGATATTCTTATGGTCGCTATTGCTACATGTCTTGAAGCAGTTTGGAATGAGAGAAATAATAGGAGGTTTAAAGAGAGATCTAACACTCTACTATCTCCTATAAAACTCTTTATCGCTAACATTAAGGAACAACTTATTATAAATAAGTTGAATCTACATTGTAGCAGAAGATTGGCTCTCTCTTGGAGAATACAGTTCTATATGTTTATTCATAGATCACGGTATTCTATAAGGTATTTCATGCAATCTAGGATATAGAAAAGAAGAAAGCTTCTCATGCATAGCTATATTTGGGTTTCAAGCAGATTCTTGTATTCACCTACTCATGAAAGAAGGAGACTATTGAAAATTAGAAGGAACCTGACTCACTTGTAGGTATCAGAATGTGTTTGGCGTACCTCATTCGGATCTACCACCTCTCTAGTCGAGTCTTGTATAAAGGTTCACTGTTGTCCCCTCTAGTCCCCTAATATTAATATGTAGTTTGCTAATCTGTGAAGTTTCATATAATCTTTAAAGCTGAAGTCATTATCTAGTTGATTATGCATACCTAATATGAGATCTCCCTTTGTGCGGAGATACAAGTAGTAGAAGCCACCACATCGCCTCTGTAGTGTCACGCCTCCGGAGCGTCATCTTCCTCCTCCCCAATTGAGTAATTGTCTGAAGCTTCGGGAAATAAGAGAGTCGTTTTACCCTAATTATTAAACAACATCACACATTTTTCATTTAGTTCTTCCTTTTTGATTGTTCACTAAATATAAGTAAGGCTTCTTCTACAATATTAGAATATGTCTTCTTTGCCTTCTTGTTTTTAGGAGACTTCTTTCTCGTA
>JANZLF010000009.1:10957733-10976169 GCA_026546835.1 Erythroxylum foetidum | reverse complement strand
ACCGGTCGAATCGGTGTGACGTAATAATTATGCAATAATTATATTTAATTATATATAATATTAAAAATATTTTAAAATATTTTAAAAAATTTCAAAAAATAAAAAATAAAAAAAATAATTATCTGACCGGTCCGACTGGTCAATTGACCGGTTTTGACCGGTTCATACTTGGTCAATTTGTGACCGGTTTTGAAGTATCAACCGGATCGAACCACCGACAGGTCACCGATCGGACCGATCGATCCGATCCGATCCGAATTTTAAAATCATGGTCATAACTTTTGATCCAAAGGTCTGATTGGGTTGATTTTTTTTATTCCATGTGATTGGGTTGATTTTTTTTTATTCCATGTAACTTTTTTAGACGAACACAGTGATAAACTACCAACCATGGTTTGGCCATTTTTCGGGCAAAAAAATCACTTTTTTCATTAAAAAATTTTATGATTTTGGATCTACCAACAACTTTTCATAGCTAAATGACCATATTCTTGATGAATTATTAAAAACCTTTGGTATAAAAATATGTGTATTGTGGTCATAAAAGCTTCTAAGCAATAAAATTTAACTTTTGAAGAACCTTTTGTAATAAAGGTATAATAAATAAATATGCTTAGCATAAATGTTTGTTAAAAATCAATTGGTTTATTAGTTTTATACTATGTTTCCTTATACAAGGCCACAGGTCTAATCCTCCTATTGTGTTCCATTTTCCACTCGCCACCTTCATTAATTTTCCATCTTCATCTTATTGCTAATAATAAATGTGATCAATATTTATTGGCCACTGACTCATTAATAATGAATATAAATAGTCTATTGGTTTCATTACACAGGGTCACGGGTCCAGTCCTCTTGTCTTTCTTTTTCCACTTGCTAGCTTCATTAATTTTCCATCTTCTTCTTATTGTTTTTTTTTTATTCGAAGAAACTCCGTAGACGGATCAAACAGGCACACCTTTCTGAGAGCTTAACTGGCACACTACTTCACAGGCAGACCAAAAGGGCGCATCTTATCATTGAGGGTCCAACTAGTTCTCCATCTACAGGTAAAACTCCGATTGCCTCGTGCTCTTACAAGAAGGATTAACATGGAATTGAACCTGAGACCTAATTAAAGTTAAGCTCCGCTCTCAACCATCGAGGCACAACCTCGAGGGTTTCATCTTATTGTTAATAATAAATGTGATCGATATCTATTTTTTTAAATATCTAATAATAATGTGGGTATTGTTTTTTTAACAACAATTTGAAAATTAAAACTCTTAAATTGAAACTTTTTATAAAAAACTAATTTAACAATTTGAATCAGCCTTGAAGCAACGTCAATAACATGTTACATGCTACATATATCAATTGATATCCTGAAACCGCAACCTTTATATAAAATTAAGATCGAACCTTTTAAGTTAAAAAGAAAAAAAAGGAATAGAATAAACTTTAAAAGAAAGGAGAACCCGGACTGACGCAGGTACGTTTCTAAGAACAAGTCCTATTGGTTAGTTCGGTGGTCCTATTTTCGTCAAAGCAGCAAGCATCAAATAGCGATAAGTAGCTGATGATATAAAAGCTGGGAGTAACAACACGTGTACCCGACTAACTAACTACTAGTAACATGTTCCTTTTATCGAAATGAATTGGAGAGCGACTCAACCTATAAACCTGGTTGGTTGAATCTTTGCCTGTGCTCTATTAATTTCATGCCATTTAATTTAACTATATTTGATTTGATGATAACGATCGATACTGTTTTCTTTTCCTTTTTTATATCGTCAAGGTCAACCACATAGATGATGAGATATTTCGTGTCAATCACGCTAGCCTCAGTTTTGCAAATGTCTAAAATATAAGGAAGAATTGACTATTCATTTGATTAAACATTATCCAATTATATCTTATAATTTTGACGGCAATTTTTTAAAATAATTTTTCAAAAATTAAAAGTCTAAAATAATGTTTTTTACCTATAAGATATCCTAAAGGATCTTAATTACAAAAAAGACACCTTTAAATCATTCATTTCTATACTAATTTTTGCTCAAATTGGATAGATTCTTTGAGGGAGGCAAAACTTTGGTTTCAAGTTTTAAATGATTACATACATGAGAATGGTTTGAATTCACGACCTCACTTACGTCAAGAGAATCCCTTACAAACTCAACAACAATTCTAAACATAATGATAGAAGAATTAGAATTCAAGTCAATCTAAATCTAGGTTTGATGACTCATAAATCAGCCCGTTAAAAACATCATAGTCTAAGCTCATGAATCAGTCATTTTCATCAGTATTTGTAAATCCAAGTTAAGATGTTCTTCTGTGCCTCACTTAAATCCAAAAGACTTGATTTTAAAACCATAGTGGAAGTTCCTCATTATCCCAAAGAGTAGAAAGAAGCAGAAAAAGGCTGGGTGGATTAGAGGGTCGGACAATACTAAATACTAGAGGATGGACTACAGTGTGAAGGAGGCGTGGAGAAGTAGTAAGGCAAGGGGGTGGATATGGATTAGATTAAAGATGAGATGAAGACTTTTCTCATCGGAGTGTGCTTTCCTTTCTTAAATGTTTTACACCAACCCCTGGACTTCTTGTTCCTCTACCTCGACGCCTAACTTTTAATTCTTCTTTTTACCGCGTACAGTAAAGTAGTTTGCCATCCGTTGAGACTTGGGCGATGATAAGATGGTTACAGGAAGAAGGAACAGACAAAGGATGTGTTTTTGAGCCTTTACGCTACGCGCGGCGAGTTCCAGAGGCTTTTCACTTTATCTATCTATTTTATAAATAGTAACACTCTCACCGCAATTGCTTTAAAGTTGTATTTACACCGACTACGTTGTATTTTTTTCGCTTTTTCGACACGCGCCGCCGTTGGGAGCGTAAGAAAAGTAAACAAAACAACGTCGGAAAGAGAGACTATCCTTATCTGTGCGTTGCACTCAAACTCAAATAAACTAGCATTATTGGCTGTTGTCTTTACTTTTTCTGCCTGTCTTGGCGTGTTTGAGAGAGAGAGAGAGAGAGGGGCAGACAAGCAAAGCAGTACTTGTGACTTGTGAGTAAGTAGTACCAGTGAAAAGGTTATTCTTTTTCCTTTTTTTTTTTGTTTCAAAAGAAAAATTTTTATTTGCACCGGCTCAGAGTCCCTGTCTCTCTCTCCTCTTCTGCTTCTTCCTTTCTACATTTTCTGATTCTCTCTTTCTGATCCCTTTGTGCTCTTTCCATAGGCTTGGCGTCTCTTGGTCTTGGAAATACTAAGAATTCTGACGCTTTATTTGCTCATTTTCTTTACATATTTTCCTATAATTTTCTTCAACCTTAGCCTCTAAGCTTCTTCCTGTGCTTTAGTACCGAAAAGCTCATTACACTTTTCTCATTGTCTCTGGCGGCTGAATTCACTCACACTTCTTTTCAACACTGGCCCAAAAGCTTGATTTAACTTATCCTCCCTCTAAGTGTCTCTCTCTCTCTCTCTCTCTCTAGCTCTCAATGCTTTTACGGTTTTCATTCTGTACGTGTATTTTGTTTATGAGGGGTGTTGTAGTTTTGCGGTATTTGAACTGTGGAGCTTTGAGAATGTCACTTGACTTTATTTATTTGTTGTTTCAGTTGTGGAGTTTGGTTTTTAGCTCGGAGAGGGGATTGTTTTTGCCTGCTGTTGGAGAAAAACAGCTAACTTGATTTGGAATCAATGGCAGTGAAGAGATCTGGTAGAGAACGGTTGAATTATGAGATCTATACCAAGGTCTTTGTGGGTTTAGTTTTGATCTACTCCGCCGGATTTTCACTTGGAGTTACTAATCCTGCTGATGGTAATTTTGCCTCACTCTAGCTTTTTCTTTCTCAACCAATGCTGATAAGTACTGTCACCGCTCTAAATGCTGTTACTCGATTTTTAGTTTACTGCACTTCACTTGTCTCAAGAACAAAAAGAAACATAATATGGAGCCACAAAAATCTTCACTTGTTCCGTTTATAATTCTGTGGTTCATCTATTTCAGCATTTTACGTGGTGTGCAGTTGAATTCATAGTACTTCTTCTTTTGTTTATTACAATTTGGAATTCTTATCTCCTGTATTGCTTTGATTGAATTAGTTGCTGCAATTAATAGCTTATATGCTTCTCTGGGCTCTCCTACTCTGCCTGGGTGGGTTGCTTCTGGGGGAGACCCCTGTGCTGATAAGTGGCAAGGTGTTCAATGTAATGTTTCAGACATCAATGCCATGTGAGAATCGCTCTTTTGACCTTATATGTAGCTTATTATTTGTTGATGTAGGTGTCAAATTATCATTTTCTTTCTTTGTTGTTTATAGTGTTCTAAATGGTGCTAATTTGGGAGGAGAACTGGGCAATGACTTGGGAATGTTTGCTTCTATCAAGGCAATGTAAGTGGTATTCGCACTTTCCTATGTTTGTGCATGTGCTATGCACTCGGGAGTGTGCAAATGTAGAAGTGCGTAGGCATCCAAATGGTGACTGCATGCTGTGGGCTAGTTGAACGGGCCTTTCTCCAATCAAAACTGATTTATCTATCTTTCACTTCTATAAGAATCCCATGTTTTGAAGACGGTAAGCAAACACCTATACGGACAGAACATTTATGTCCTTGTCATCCGTCCACACGTCCTAAGACGGTAACCAAACACTGCCTAAGAAACTGGAATCCTATGCAGATTGTTCTGTAGTCAACCACTAAGAAAAATTGGTTCCTTTAGGTCCTTATGGCCTGTTAGGAAGTGAATCATAGTCGTTGCATTATTGAAGACGCTTATCAATCTTCGAAAACCTGCGAAAATATTCGTTGTCAGTATACTGCAGCTGCAATCATTTCTATTTTTGTTATCTTATTGATTCAATAAGTAGTACTCTCTGAATGTGTCAGCACTGCTCATTACAATGTAAAATGGGCATAAACTAAGACATTGATTCCTACAGCATAAAAGTTATATTGTTTGGATAATTTAGCTTGATTGTTAGATGCATGTATACCCGAAATAGCCTCTCTACTATGTAGGGGTAAGGCTGTGTACAATCAGACCTTCTCAGATCCTGCTTTATTGCGGGACTTCGGACTGAGTGTGATGATGATGATGATGATGTTAGATGCATGTACATTCTGTGATTCATTATTTTACTACATTCTGTTTCAGAGACCTGAGCAACAACCGTATTGGTGGCAGTATCCCAACCAATTTGCCTATTACTATGCAAAATTTGTATGTCGCCTCTTCACTTCAATTCTATTCACAGATATGCAATCAATTTCCATATTTTTTTCACATTTTTCATTCATTATTCATTTTCTATTTCTCTTCTTGTACAACAGCTATGATAGTCTTTACCTTTGGCAGTTTCCTTGCAGATAATAACTTCAGTGGAAGCATCCCTGATTCACTTTCCTCCTTAACTCTATTGACAGCCATGTAAATATTTAATAATTGTTGTTTGTACTGCTTTTGTTTTTCCATAATTGATTTTACTTCTCGGCTTTGGTTGTGTTGTAGGTCTCTGAACAACAATTATCTAAGTGGAGAGATACCAGATTCCTTTGATTCTCTTTCAGGGTTAATCAATCTGTAGGTTCTTACTTTGTAGTTGGTGCCCTACTCGTTCTGAGTTCTCTCTAAAAATTTTTTATTCTGTGGGGACTGATTGTGTTCATCCAGGGATTTATCCAGCAACAATTTGAGTGGCCAGCTTCCTTCTTCTTTCAAAAAGTTGATTAGTCTTACAACTCTGTAAGCTTTCAAAGATTCTCCATATCAGCCGTGATTGTTTCATTTCCATGATAGAATCTTAATGCCCTGGTCGGCAGCCATTTGCAGGAAAATCGACTGTCTGGAACCTTAGATGTTCTTCAAGATCTTCAGCTGAAAGATTTGTAAATTCTCCAATTTGTTTCCATTTCAATTTCAATGAACTATCAACTCGTTTTACCACTGTTGTTTTGTAGTCTGTACAAGTTTGCCCGATGACCTTTTTGCTCACTCTTTACTCCACGTGTTGGACAGGAACATACAAAATAATCTGTTTGCGGGTCCCATACCTGACAAATTATTGGCTATTCCAAACTTCAGGTTAGAAATAAAGAGTTTGATTGTTGTGTGGAATATGTATAAGCAATATGGAAGTATTCATATGTCTATATGTCTCATGCTGTTTTGTGACTCCAGTTGAATGAAAATCACATATCATTTCTATGTTTCCAAATAAATGAGAATTTTGTTGTATGAACAAATGTAAACTCTGAAGTTAATAACCAATTACCCCAGAATCTGACGATTTTTATATTCTTACCTCTACAACCTTGTCCAACTTTGCACTTGCAATGCCACACAAACACAGACCTCGTAGTCAAAGCGTGTTTATCTACATTCATAATTCCTGATTGGTTCTTTTTTTTTTTATTCTAGGTAAAATGGAATATTGTGGAATGATCTTCTGTTTAATTTGTGTCTTCCTTTTCCTTTTTGAGGATAGAATATAGTAAACTGGAATAAAGTGATGTACGTGGATATTGTTCTACAAAACCATGTAGGGGGCACAGTGCATATAGGATCTTGAGATGTGTCTATCATAAAGTTCTAATGCTGGTCATATATGCTTATTTTTTTGTGTATATCAATACTTATGCAGAAAAGATGGGAACCCATTTAATACCGTCTCTGCTCCATTACCTGCACCTGAGTCTCCATTAACACCGCCTCCGGCACCACAACTTTCAGGGACGCCATCATCTGGGAAAACACCTGGGAAACAGCGTGGCAGTCCCTCTTCATCAGTGCAACCAGATTCTGGCCAGAAAAAATCTCTAACTACTAAAAAAATAATTTGGATATCAATTGCAGGGATATTGGTGTTTGTTATTTTGGCATTAGCTTGTCTGCTTTTTATGCCAAAGTGCATTAGGAGAAGGGAGGAGGCTGGTGGAGTTTTCAAGCGACATCAAGTGGGTGCATATAGAGGAAACAGAGAAAACGTAAGGGATAATGACTCCTTGGGTCAGCCTACCAATCAAATAGAAAAAGGTAACAAATTTTGTTTTTAGATAATCTCTTTCCTGGCAAGATTTTAATTCTTCATAAACGTAAGGAAAAATAATTTCAACAGTTCCAAAGGATACAGCAGTACAGCCAAAGGAGGGTCATGGAATGCCAAAAATCATGCAGGAAAGAAATAAACCCAGAATGGAGCTGGATCATCATGGAATAGATTTGAGCAGATTAGATATGATATATATGCCTCCTCCTCCTCCTCCTCCCCCCCCTCCACCACCACCTCCTCCTCCTCCACCTCCACCTCCACCTCTTGCCGATAAAGTGATTGTTAACCCTAACATACCTACTGAAGTAAGCACAGTGACATCTGCAAAAACAGGGAAGCTCCTCACATCTGCTAAATGTTTCACTATTGCATCACTTCAGCAATACACAAATAGCTTCTCTCCAGAAAATCGTATTGGCGGAGGCATGCTAGGAAATGTTTATAAAGCACAGCTACCTGATGGAAAGGTACATTGTTGATTTAGATTGGAACATATGAAGTGTGTTTTGGAATTGAGCTGCCGCAATCCGTAGCTGAAGGTTTAATTTAGAGTTCTGTTTGTTGTTACATAATTGAATATAGGTATAGCCTGGCTTAAGATACCAGAATACCCTTACTCAGGTTTTGATGTTTATAGCTCTTAAGGCCAGAAACTAAGTGGGTTTCCTCATGTTGGTGAATAAACGTTATTGTTGATGTGCATAAGTAGTTTGCTTTGACCTTTTGATTTCTTTTTTTTTGTTACCTTTGTAGCTTCTTGCAGTCAAGAAACTGGACCAAAAGGCATCAAGCCAACAGAAGGATGATGAATTTATTGCGCTCGTTGACAATATTGATCGTATCCGACATGCTAATGTTGTTGAGCTCATGGGATATTGTGCAGAGCATGGTCAAAGGCTTCTGATATATGAGTATTGCAATAATGGTACACTTCAGGATGCACTACACTCAGATGATGAATTCAAAAAGAAGCTTTCCTGGAATGCTCGTGTCCAAATAGCACTAGGAGCAGCTAGAGCCTTGGAGTAAGTGATGTTTGAGATAGACCTTCTATTAGTCCTACTTGTTTCCATTGTATAAGTTGCTTATATAGGTTTTGTTTTTTATCCTGTTTATTCTTGGATAGTGTTCTTTACCTGCATTTAGAATCACACATTTCAGACAGTGAACCATAGTGGTTATGAGGCTTATTTAGTGTGAAAATTATCTTCGCATCACTTATAACTCGGACGTTGAGAAGTATAACTAAGACATGAAATCAAAACGCTAATAAGAAAATCATATCAATAATTCTTTTATGGATATGGATAACCTTTTCTCTGTTCCTTCTTGCCTAAGACTCAGTGGATTATAATATTGACAAAGTCAAAAGAAAAATAATATACGATTCCTGAAGATAACTTATGTCAGATGAATTGTGCTTTTGCATCTCTCGTTTCCTAACTATCAATTCCATACCTGTTGTTGGATATGTGCATGTATGCACACTTGCTTGAATTATTCTGTATGCGCATGCATACTGACTGACAATTGAGGGAGAGCCGGTAAAGCTTTGTATCACTTGAGCCATTTGTTAATATGTGGAAAAGCATTTTCTTTATCATATGCTGCTATCGTATTCTAGGAAAAAGGCACTAGTCATAGAACAATTATGATCATAAGTAGATTTATGCCTAAAAGAGTTCATAAAAACTATTCTCTCTCTAGGGGGGTTCGAGGGGAAATATGCCACTTCCTATTTGCTCTCTTTTTCTTTGTGGAATGATCTTTTGTTGCTTTTTGATCCAGGTATTTGCATGAGATTTGTCAGCCACCCATTGTCCACAGGAATTTCAAGTCTGTGAATGTTCTCCTTGATGATGATTTTGCAGCATATGTCTCAGATTGTGGTTTAGCTCCAATAATATCCTCCAGCTCTGTGAGTCAGGTAAGCCATCCTTGTAATATCTTTAAGTTTGTTTCTTCTGCTTTTCAATAACTATCTCCAGGGTTGAAATTAGTTCATGGGGAATTCATTCCCAGTAATTATGAACTTTGCATTGTGATATTTTGGGACTTAAATGTCTCTTCTCTTATTGTGTTCCTCGAGTAAGCAAACTGATCAATTTCTGTGCTGGCAAGCTATCACGTCAAGTTTTTGGGTTAAAGATTGTCTATATTGTGTTTAGAACCCTCTTATGTTGTCTTTGAAGATCTTGATTAGTGGTAAGAGTCTAAGAGATCCGGTCTTGTAGTTGTTAAACAGACTTCCACTGTTCCTTTGTTCCATGGTTTTGGTAGGGGTTAGCATGAGTGATAAGAAGGCAGGAGTGCCTCCTCATCCACTGGGATTCAAACAATGTATTGTGCTTACTGAAATCGGATTATACTTGACTTGATAATGGATCCCATAGACACCTGAAACAGAAATGAAAAGGGATGGATAAACGAACAGCTAAAACAAGATTGGATTTGTTGATAACAGTGCTCAGAGATTCCGAGGTGCACCTCTCCCGGAATAAGATGTTAGATGTGTCACCTGTCATTTAGAAGATATGTACAGGGTTTTTGAAAGCAAATTAGCTACGCTGCATTACTGTCTTTAGGAGGAGCAACTTCTGTCACATAATTTCTGGTATAGTGAAGGCATGTGTATTTATTACCGCAAAATCTCACATTCAAGTGATCCACAATGATGGCAGGATAATATTATGTTCATGATGAATCAATTAAGCTATTATTCTAAAGTGTTCTATTTTCAATTTAAGCTATATGATTACTGCTGATGGCATCTCTTCACAAAATGTTTTTATGGCCATGGGTGTGGTAAATTTTTCCACTAGTAGGTTAGATCTGCCCTATGATAATTAGTAGTTTTATTAAGTGCTTATATATGAACCTACTATTTTATCATGTTCTGCTGCAATGAAAAATCTAAATGAACTAGTTACAGCATAAAAGATTACTTACTATCCTCTCATTTCAGCTTTTGAGTTGGACATGAGAGTAATAGCATTTTTCTTGTGCCGGTGTTAAGAGTGATGAACTAGTTTAAACATTTATGGAGATGCTTGACCTCAGCAGGTGACTAGCAAAGATTCTTTGTCATTTGCATCTATTCTGATTCTATTTACTTTCAGTTGTCAGGACATCTGTTAGCAGCATATGGTTATGGGGCTCCAGAATTTGAATCAGGGATCTATACAGCCCAGAGTGATGTTTACAGCTTTGGGGTGGTTATGCTAGAACTCTTAACAGGCCGCAAATCTTATGATAGGTAGATAAGTGAAAGTATTTCATACCTGCATAATAATTTTGTTTCTGTACTCATAAACATCATTCCATGAATTTGTATAGGACACGAAATCGAGGAGAGCAATTTCTGGTGAGGTGGGCAATCCCCCAGCTTCATGACATTGATGCTCTGTCGAGGATGGTTGACCCTACTCTGAATCGAGAGTACCCTGCCAAATCATTATCACACTTTGCCGATATAATATCTCGGTGTGTGCAGGTGGGATTTTCACTTGTGTGCATTACCATATCTTTTATGTGTTGGTTAACTCCATGTGACCAAATTCTATAATATCTCGGGAATAGGATAACTTATGGATATTTCATTCTCAAAGTCTGAGGTTAACCGCGGGGATCATTAATTTCCTTTGTACAATCTATTTCTTCTTTATCCTGGGACAGGATCTTTTTTGCTTTCAAATGTTACTCTTCAGCACTGAGCCTTTAAATTGTAGAGCAAGAGGCCTATACCTGTTTTAGGATGCAATAAAACAGGGTATCACTAGTTAAATGGATTTAGTATCCAGCTAAGATAATTGAAACAAGAATATTAGAAGGGCACACATTTATGTCTTCTACACTGGTTGAAAGTATGCAGAATTCATCAAGAAAAGAATTGAATGCAAGGATAGAGGATATAATATAGCTTTTCTATTAGTTGCGAGTATAGGCTAAACAGAATGGTAAAGTAGTCGCATGATTATTCATCCTCTCTTAAAAGGATTATGATCAGCCAACTTTAATTGTCTGGTAACTTACATATTTTATGCCCACTGATAAAAGTTCTTTACTTTTTGATAAACTATGTATGATTTGTATTTTCATATGGGGAGACTGATTTTCATAGAAATTGAAATAAAAGGGAAAAGCAATATGACTGTCAACGAGTTTCGTATGCTGCACAACACTGATCATATAACCTCAATTGTATTTGGCAGTCGGAGCCAGAGTTCAGGCCACCAATGTCTGCAGTAGTTCAAGATCTGATGGTCATGATAAGGAGAGAGCGCCCCAGCAACGAGTCTATTGGGGACTGACTGGAAAATCTGAAAATGTAGAAGATAGAACTTGTTGATCTTGACCTATGAATAGCAGTGGGAAGACTGGAGCGGCTAGAATGCCAACAGGAGAAGATTTGTTCCACTGTAAACAAATGTCATACCTCTTCTAACATCCCAAGCCTTTGCATCCATGTCATTTCGCCTGAGCACTTTCCAAGGTGACCAGCTTTGTTGCAGCAAGTTCTGTGGAAAAAATCCATTTCTTGTGTCAATTATTTGATGAAATATTGTCCATTAAAATTATGATATCCATGTGATTGCGATAAATTACCTAACCCAATTGGTTTCTGCTTCCCACTTTTTGCAATGTCTTCGTGATCTTGATAATGAAATTTTGTTGCAATGAACCTTATTATTACCTAGTGATTCATATACTTAACCTGCGCTGAGACCGAGCCTTCTGATTCACCTGTGTCTTTGTTATTGTTATGATATTGCCATAATTTGTGCATGAAAAGCCAATTTCATCTTTGATACATCATAAATGTGACACTTACGTTGCAACTGGCGGGAGGGGAGAGATGTGAGGACTCTAAAGAGGAAGCATTAATCATTTGGGCATGGATGTTAAAGCAATAAGGAGAATAGGATGAGTGGAAAAGAACTTAATAGGTCCTTATTTGTCCGGATGTCTTTATCTACACCGGCGATGAGACGTAGTGTCAAAATGGTAGAACTTCAATATCTATAATATTCACATAGACAATTAATACTAAATTTGCATATTTAGAGATATTTTTAACGCTCACTTCAATAAACATGAATATACCAAAGCGAAATAAAAGAAGAGAATATCTAATAATAAAAGTGATTATTATAACACGTGATGATGTGTTCATTATTATTATCATATTTAATTTAAAGTCTCGTAATGAAACAAAATCTAAGGAGGTATGATGATACGCAATGTTATCTTTATATAATAAAGTGACTATTTCTGATAGACTCACATATAAATAAGGTAATAAAAAATGATGCAGATTAAAAAGAATAAATAAAATTATAATAAATAAATAAATAAATAAAAATAAAATATAACCTGTGTTCATTGCACATATGCATTAAAAAGAATAGTCAATATAAATCATTCAAAAGGAAGGTAACATCACTTTTTTGTATGTGTGGTTCATGTAAACTTTTAGTAAAAAGTGGATTGAATTAGAGGTGTTGGCGCTTGTCTTTGTTATAAGTAACATTATTTTTTTTCCATTTTATCCATAATTAGAAAAAGTTATGATTTTCTAATTAGATATCTGAGATGATATCTACGCCTTCCCACACTACAAATTAAAAACCACACATTAATAGATTCAGAATCATCGTTCACTGTTATTACTTTGCCAGTGTTTGATGACAGAAATGATCCAAGTTGGGCTATTCGAATGGAGGCCTTCTTTGAAACGAATGACTTGTAGGAAACTATAAATGAAGACTGCAACATTTTGAACTTGCCTATACAATTCATCATTTTGTTACAAATTTTCAGAACACAATCATTAATAAATTACCACTTATTCATACAAGAAAAGTCATCATAGCAAAGCAGTCATTCAATCTATTCATGCCATATTTGAGTGCAATGTTTATAAGACTCAATTCAATTATTAAGTTGTTGTGGCTGTGTGTCTTTTGCACTGTCCTGTATCTATTGTGGATACCGAGCTCTTTTGTACTTTCCCTATCTGTTGGGGATACAAAGCTCATTGTACACATTCAGCCTTAAGCTCTTCCCATGAATGCCTAAGCTTTAAGTTCCTTTTTTTTTGACTGACGACATCAGTCACAATTTCCTTTATATTTTATGCATTGGAATGAAATGCATTCCATAAATTCAATCATTATACTCATTCAGTCACATTCACATTCTTTCTCATTCACATTTGTCATTAGACTTTTAGTCCGGCATTCAATATTTAAGTTGAGAAAAAAATATTCAGTCACATTCACATTCAAGTAGCACTTCCAATGTTTTATTCATACAACAAACTCCTTGGACTTTTCATGTCCAGAATTCAATACGCATACATCACAAATCAATTCAATTTAATATAACAAAAACAAATCAAAGTGAGACCATCTTAGATTAATCACAATTGCTCCCTTTAGCTTATTGCCTTGAAGTCCTAATAATATATAGAAGCTGTCGCTCAACGTGCTTTTCAATATAAAATCACATACATTTTCATATTACTACATTGCTCATTTAACTGAATAAATACATTTATAAATGTATCATATATGATGCATATTCAGTGACAAATTCTTAGGTATATTTCTTTAATAAACTGATGCAAATACCAGTTTTATTCTAAAATATCTAGAATTCAAACACTCATTAACCACTTGAGTTTTTTTTCAATACAAACATTTAGGTCTACTTTACATGATCATTATGACAAAGAAAATGGAGTATTTACGTAACACTTTCTCATAGACAATTATTACACTTTTTCTTAAGTTTCTAATAGCACTAAGATCATACAATTTGATTCATTATTCTATGAGTTATGTTGAAAATACTACAAACTGAGTACATTTAAAATTTTGGCTAGGACATGATCATGCACTCAAAGTTGTACAACTCATATCTCTCAATTCCAATATCTAAAAATTACAAACCTTATACTAATTTGTGTGAACTTTGTCTGATTAAGCTTGCATCAATAAAGTTTATTCAATAATAACAGTACATGATTTCTGTCATGGGTAGTGCTATAGGCTAAACCAAGACTCAATTTCAAACTAAATTTCAAGACCTTTAAGGACAAAATTCAAATCCAATTGCTTTTAAAAATTGTATCCAAATGTCTCTAGTTCAAGTTAAATCAAGAATCATCTTATTTGAAAATCTACATATCAAAATATAGCTAAAATATCAAAGTATATTTAGTAAAAACACTACAGTTATCAAATTCTAGCACACCTCAATATTTTCACCCTAAACTAATCAATCAATGTCTTCCAAAATAATTAATATGGCTATAAAGGTGGAGATAAAGAAAATTGTGTTATGAGTTTGTTGGTTTATGTCATTTGGAGGTCGGAAGAAAAAGTTATAACAAAAAGAATGAAGGATGTTTGACTGTTAGCTATGTCTTCAATGTCACAATCATGCAATCTCTCTTTTCTTCTCTAGATTCACAAAACGCAGGTTTTCTTCTTTCCTTTAATTTTTTTTCCAGATTCTCACTCCTACCTTTTATAACTAACATATCTTATGCATAAATCATCTTTTCTACTTCTATTTCAACTCCAACTCAAGACAATTAAATTAAAATCCTGATTACTAACAACCATAAAAAACAAATCATTATTCATGCAATTGCATTTCAGTTCAGATTTTTTCATTTTTTCATTCTTTTTCTGCATTTTTATCTTCTGTACATTCTCTATTTTTATTACACTTTCTGCCCAATTTCTATTTCACAAATTTTTCATCTAATTCATTCATCACATTTGTTCACCGAAACTATACTTCTTAAACCAATCATGCATGTATTCATTTACAATGATAAAATATCAGCAAAAATCACTTACTTGGTTGAACAAGGTTTCCAGCAGTGAGAGTGAATCAAATGCACAGAATAACCAACTTGATGTTCGATATTGGATAAACAAGAAAAGTGTTTTGGTGGTGGGTACTTTCCGTGAAGAACAATGGGAAGAATGCTACACCGAGCAAGCAAGGGTGAGCTAATGAATTGTCCTTCCAAAAACACTTGCTACGTGTCCTTTTACATGTAGTACATTTGTCACATATATATGCTGCCACATGTTACACTATAATTGATCCATTTGTCTCTTATCTTAATATTTTTTCCTAGTCTAAAATACCCTAAATTTTCTAAAATTTCCCAAACTTCATCAAAAATTTCAAAATAATAATTATTATCACCAAATAATTTTTCAACACAAATAGTCCACGATTCATATTTTAATTCATTTATAAATCAATTATACCCGGAAAATGTCAATGAATGCATGTACAATTATTTTAATGTGTCAACAATAATTATTCACGTGTATGTGTATATTCAATTATGCATGACCATGAAATGCATTTCTAATTTTCTCTATATACTCTCTTATACTCTTTTCTAGGATCCTCGCCCCCAACATAGTATAATGGGATGTTACAGCAAGACTTGCTTCTAAAGGGTTTACTTAGAGGAAAGGAATTGACTACATAGAGACGTTTTCTCTTAAATTTAAGAAATACTCTCTTCATGTAATCATGACATTGATAGCTCATTTTGATTTTGAGTTACATTAAATGGATGTGAAAACAACGTTCCTCAATTGTAAAGTAGAGGAAGAGGTATACATGAAACAACCTGAAAGTGATGGTGAGCATTTAGTCTACAAGCTTAATAAATTCATATATGGATTAAAACAAGCCTCCCGACAATGGTATTTAAAATTTTATGAGGTTAGTACTTCATTCGGTTTTGAAGAGAATATAATGGACCAATGTTTATACTTGAAGGTCAGTAGGAGTAAGATTTGTTTTCTTAAATTATACATGGATGATATTTTACTTACAACTAATGATAAGAGTTTGCTATATGAGGTGAAACAATTTCTCTCAAAGAATTTTGATATTAGAGATATAGGTCAGGGATCTTATGTCATTGGCATCAAGATCCATAGGGAAAGATATCGAGGTATTTTGGGTTTGTCTCAAGAGACCTATATTAACAAAGTTTTAGAGAGATTTTAGATGAAAGATTGTGCACCAAGTGTAGTACCCATAGTGAAGGGATTCAGTTTGAATTAATGCCCCAAAAATGACTTTGAACGGGAGCACATAAAGAATATTCCATATGCTTCAGTTGTTGGAAGCCTTATGTCTACTCAGGTTTGCACTAGACCTGACATTGCATATGATGTTAAAATATTAGGTAGATATTAGAGTAACCTAAGTGTTGACCACTGGAAAGCTGCAAAGAAGGTTATGAGATATCTTCAGGGCACAAAAGACTGCATGTTTATGTACAGACAAACTGAGAACTTGGAAGTAGTTGGATAGTCCGATTCAAATTTTGTTGGCTACTTTGATTCAAGGAAATCAACGTTTAATTATATTTTCATGCTAGCTGGTGGAGTTATATCTTGAAGAAGTGCCAAGTAGACCCTGATTGCTATTTCTACTATGGAGGCTGAGTTCATATCATGTTTTGAGGCCACTTCGCATGTTGTATGGTTGAAGAGTTTATATCTGGATTTAGAGTTGTCGATTCAATTTCTAAGCTATTAAGGTTGTATTGTGACAACTCAACTATGCTCTTTATGGCTAAAAATAACAATAATCCATGTCGAAATAAGCATATCGACATTAAGTATTTAGTCATAATAGAATATATTAAGGAAAGGAAATTTGTCATTGAGCACATTAGCATTGAGTTGATGATTGCAGATCCTTTAACTAAAGACATGCTACCTACACTACAAGAAAATTAGAGTTTAGCGATGGAATTTATCGACAGAATTTGTACATATTCCGTCGGTAAGCTTATTTAGCGACGGAATTTATTCACGAAAAAAGGCGTTGGATATATGGCCATTAGTAAATTTAACGACAGAAATTTTTCGTTCGTAAATTTATCGACGGAATTACCAACGGTAAAAACTTTTGTCGGTAAATTTATTGACGGTTATTTTGTTCAGTCAGTAAATTCTTTTGTCAGAAAATTACCAACGGATTTTGTAATTTCGTCGGTAAAATCCAATATATTTACCAACGGAATTTTTTTCCGTCAGTAAATTTGCTTAAAACTATTTTTTAAAATTTACCTACAAAGTGTTTTGTTTCTCTGGAAGCCACCATGGCGAGAACTTCATTATTTCAAATAAAAGAATTAAAATATTAAAATTCATACTAAAATAGAACTGAAAATAAAGAAATGAAATCATTTTTTCAAATAACAAACATTTCATCAAACACCTTACATGCATCAAAAATTTATCTTAACATCACAACTAAAATTACGTCTTGTCCCTTCTATCACTAACATTTATACCTTAAAGTTGTTTTCCAATAATAAAATAAACAAATAAACGAAAGTAATAAATACCCAAATTAACTTTCATCTAATATATAAAAAGCATATGACAGTAGTTGCAAAAATACCTCTGCCAAAGGACACAATGACAATAGCCGAAGAAGATAACATCGTCGAGTAGAAAAGGAGTCCACAATAAAGAAATGGGCTCCAAGAAAACCGAAGAGAAGATGTAGGAAGAAGGAAGAAGAAGAAAGGAAAAAGAAGATAGAAGAGGGAGGGAGATGTCAGGTGAGTTTATATTTAAAACGAATTTACCGACAGAATTATCGACGGAAATTTTCGTAGGTAAATTCAAAAAAAATTTATACCGACAATAATTCCCGCCTTTTTACCGACAAAAAAAAATTCCTTCGCTCAATTCATTTACCAACAGAGTTTACCTACGGAAATTCAAAATTTTTTATTCGGCCAAAATTTTCCTCCATTTTTAGCGACGGAACATATACCATGGCTACATTCCGTCGCTAATTTTTTCGCGACAAATTCTCTTCAAATTTAGCGACGAGTATTAGTACCGTCGCTAAGTTACTCAATTTTAGCGACGGAAATATGCTTTCCGTCGCTAATTTCTAACGGTATATTTTTCGTCAGAAATTTATTACCGACGGCTATACTATTCCGTCGCTAATGTCCGTTGCAAATTTTTTCGGGACAAATTTCCTCTAAATTTAGCGACAAATATTAGTAACGTCGCTAAATCACTCAATTTTAACGACGGAAAGCATATTTCTGTCGCTAATTGCCGAAGAAAATTGTTCCGTTACTAAGTTTCCGTCGCTAATCTACATTTTCATATAGTGTGATGAAATAAAGTTTCGGTTAAAGTATGATTATTGTTTCTGCGTTGATAGGGTAGGACGAAGTGGTGGTTTGGCTATGTTCTAGATGCAGTATGTTTCTACTACTGTTATAGGCTCGTCTAATAATCACATCGATCTTTGTATCGATGATCCAAACATTCCCAAATGGCGACTTACAGGTTTTTATGGTTA
>JANZLF010000009.1:10946279-10957633 GCA_026546835.1 Erythroxylum foetidum | reverse complement strand
CACAACAGAGAAATGGGCTCTAAGAAAACCGAAGAGAAGATGTAGGAAGAAGGAAGAAGAAGAAAGGAAAAAGAAGATAGAAGTGAGAGGGAGATGTCATGTGAGTTTATATTTAAAAAGAATTTACCGACGAAAATTTCCGTAGATAAATTCAAAAAAAATTTATATCGCCAATAATTCCTGCTTTTTTACCGATAGAAAGAAAATTTTCGTCGCTAAATTCATTTATCAACGGAATTTTCCGTAGGTAAACTCAAAATTTTTTATTCTGCCAAAAATTTCCTCCATTTTTAGCGACGGAATATATACCATCGCTAAATTTCATCGCTAATTTTGCCGCGACAAATTTCCTCCAAATTTAGCGACGAATATTAGTACCGTCGGTAAATTACTAAATTTTAGCGTCGAAAATATACTTTCCGTCGTTAATTTCCAACAGTATATTTTCTATCGGTAATTTATTATCGATAACTATATTGTTTCGTCGCTAATGTCCGTTGCAAATTTTGCCGTAACGAATTCCCTCCAAATTTAGAGACGAGTATTAGTACCGTCGCTAAATTACTCAATTTTAACGACGTAAATATGCTTTCTGTCGCTAATTTCTAACGGTATATTTTTCATCGGTAATTTATTACCGATGACTATATTGTTCTGTCGCTAATTTCCGTTGCAAATTTTACCGGGACAAATTGTCTCCAAATTTAGCGATGAATATTAGTACCGTCGCTAAATCACTCAATTTTAGCGATGGAAAGCATATTTACGTCGCTAATTGTCGACGAAAATTTTTCTGTTGCTAAGCTTCCGTCGCTAATCTACATTTTTCTTGTAGTGCTAAGCAGTTTAAGGATCACGTAGTGTGAATGAGACTTGGTTCCATAATGTGATTTTTATTGTATATTTGTTGTTTCAATGGAACTCTCATTTAATTTGATGTTTTCTCATATGGCTTTGTGCACACTTACGTTTGATTGTTTTGAGAAATGTCATCTAATCTGGACCTAGAATAAATAAATGATTTATTCATTAAGTTTGAGGGCTAGTAATGGGAAACTGTATATATGTAATACATAGAAGATAATACTCACTATATGATGATCTATCGACATGATTCATATATTTAGTTTCTTGTTATGTTTGATGTTGGGTTACATGAATCAAGTGGGAGAATATAATATTTTTCTTAAATCTTCCTACTGTTTAGAATCAGGTCCGTTTAATGATTTAACCTATTAATCACGCAAACGCAGATGCCCATACTTCATCATTTTCATCTTCTATGATGAGCAGAGGTAATGAAGCGATAAATTATTTATTTTGGGTCCTTTATCTTCAGTTTTACATGATTTTAACTAGACACCATCGAGTTGTGGAAATAAGAGATTAGAAAATTTTAAAATTTTCTAAGACATTGCAGGACATCATAGGTGCAATAGCTGCAGGCATTTTTTTTGTTATGCTTCCATTTCTAAACATTGTGAATAGCATGCATGTATCTTGTTTATAAGTAAATGATTTTGTATTTTAAGATGCATGCTTAATTTTACACATATTGTTTGGACCATTGACCTAATAATGTATTTCAAGTTACATCCATTTATTATCAATGATATAAAAAAAAGAACCTAAGATTATTATATTTATAATATCCTTCCACGATAATCAGATGATTGTTGTCATGACAAATACATTAAACTGACGCATGCCCACGTTTAACTTCATGCCTATGCATATGTCTGCTGCACTGCTAAATGAAACATTAATTTTGATAGATAATATTGATTACCAAATATAAGATAAATTTATGGAAAAAATCAAAATTAAATTGAATCAAGATTCTCTGTCTAATATTACTCTGTCTTATTCTGTCCCATAAAATCTCAATCATTTATTTTATGTAACCCACGTGAGATCTACACAAGACCTATACAGGATCTACATAAATAAACGACTAAAATTTATTAGGAACAATAAAACAACATAATATTGGAAAAGAGATCTGGACTCTTTCCTTCACCCTTCACTCTCCTTCTCTCTATTCTGCGTTTCTTTCTTTTTTTTTTTTTCCACCGTAACCTCTCACACCTTAACTCCTCACATCCAGACGCACTCTTCTCTCTCCTTCAACATCTCTTTTTTTTCAGCTGCCACACAAAAACCTTAACGCCTCACACATGCAAACACCCCCAACATCCCTTTGGACAGCTGACTGAGCTGATATGGATGGCTACGTTGAACGGTATCGTAGTCGGACGCGTGCTTAGCTTAAAGCTAATGTATAATAAGTGGATGCCTAGCTAGTTTACCTCCTCTTTACTTGTTTGCCCTTGGTTTCCAATTTTGTATTCAACGTGAAGATTCGAAAATTCCACGAATTTCACATTTATTTCTTAATTGGTTTTCATCTGCTTCCTCCTCAAGATGAAGGGCGGTGGATGGGATAAGACAGTAGGCAGTCAGCCAAAGCATGGCCGCCTTCCCCTTCCTCTTGTTTATAAAATGAGTTTTAATTTATATGAATTATATAAATTCCATAGAAGTTGGAAGTTGGAAGTCAGGAAACGAGTAACATCATTTCTTAACATCCATTTCACGTTACTATTTATATACTGGAGGAACGTATGTATGCACTCCATATAAGGCCATCTCTTCTGATTCTATAGGTATACGTTGTTTTCTCACAGAATTCTCTTTGCGGTTTGTTTGGTTTTGCAAACAATTTGGATTCGTCCATTTAGTTTCCTTAAAAGTCATTCTTGTTCACAATCTATCGCCATTCTCTCACCTAACCATCCACCCACAAACATCTCTCTCTCTCTAATTGCCATTACTTGGCTCTTTCTTTAAATAAATCATTTTGTGCAGATCTTTTACTTTCCTTCCCTCAAACATTTGTTCCCCTTTGTGTTTTGATCCTTCTGTTCGGTCTCATGAATCGCCACGATTCCAATCCCTTCGCTGATGAAGAAGTTAATCCGTTCGCGGTACGTTTTGTGCACAAACAAATATGTATGCATATGATGCGTTATGTTTAAGACATTGTTAGATCCGTGTGCAAGGCATCAAATTGGGTTTCAGCTTTTACATATATCAACTCTGGATGGTCCATGAACGTTAATGCAGTTCTTCTACTAGTGCGTTTCAGTTTTGACAAATCCCTCTGCTTCGTTGATAAAGAAATGTGGAGGAAAATGATTGAAAATTCTACAATTTTGATCCCTTGGATACATTATTATGCTGTTTCCTAACATTTAAAAGGCATAAATTTGAACTGCGGCTTCTCCAAATTCTTTCTTTTTTTTTTCCTGGATTCGGTCGTCTTCTGGAGAACATTCTAATCCCCCTGTATAGGCATGAAACTACGTAGATATGCGGGTTGCATTTTCATCAATTAAACTTGCGTATTGGGCCTGTAATTTACGTTTTATTGTTCACTGGTATATGCGAATGCAGATCTTTAAAATATCTAACCTTCACCTGTAATTTATGTGGATTTATGTCAACTTCCATACTGATTTATTTGAGGAAGAGATAACAAGAATATCCAACCTACATTTTTTAATGTCATGTTATTTGCGTCAGGATCAATCGTCAAAGAAAGGATCAGCGCAATCAAATTATGGTGGAGGGGCCTTTTATATGCCGGTAAGCTTGCTTATCCACTTTCAGTATTCTAGATGTCCTTACTCTTGCATGCTGGAATTGTAGTTTCTACATGCTGCTACTCTGGGGGTGCATCTACTAGATAGTGCTGCAATGTACTTACAGAAAAGCTTTTGATATTTTAGTTTCTTTTAGCCTGGCAATGACTTGCAGGCATGCAATTGGCTTACAACTATATACAACAAATTGGAGCTTTTGGTTCTATAGAATCTGCTGCGATTGTCAAATGGTTCATGTCTTTGTGCATCATCTCTTTTCATGAGCTTATTATACATGTTACATGGACAAAGTCCAATAATTTCTTGTAGAGTTAGTATCTGTACTTCTGTGAGAAACCATAAGAACTGAACTTTTCTAAAAGATAAAATTGTTGTGGCTGATCTGTTTATTTTTCTTTTCTTCTCTTAAACTCTTATTGCTTTTACTCGGTCTTTTTTATGCTAATTACACTGCTGATTTGGTATCAGTAACTATGTCTTAAGAAAAGTAATGAAGGACAGTAGTTATAGTTTCTGGACTTTTGATTCTTTGTCAGTGCTTTAAGACCAAATGTTATAGAAATTTGGCTCACTGCGAAGTCTGTTTTCCAAATGAAATGTTCTTTTGAAGTGGATCCTTATTTTGTCTGTAAATAAGGTAATGTCTAGTAGAATCTGAGTACAAGAGTGGTTGTGTTTGATTGAAGATTTAAAGGCAAGAATGTCGAGACTTGTTCTTCTGTTTCCGATATATGCAGCCACATATTGTTTGTTTGCTTTTGCTATTGTATGCTAATGCTCTCATATGTTGCATTCTTGGTGGTGATAAACATAAGTGAATGGAACAGTGTAGTCGATTTGGGTGAATGCAATCCATTTTGACTGTTCTCGAAGTGGTGATATACAACGGTGATGTTGATTCACTCATCACTTTTTTTTGGAATTGGTATCAAGTAATTCTTAGTTTCGATTATGAATATGGTTTATTGATTTACAATGATCATATAATCATGCATTTATGAGGAATGAATCACTACTTGTGGTACTCTTACTCTGAACACTTTGAAGCAAGATTTGAGTAGAGATAAATGAAAGAAATATTAAGTGGAGGAGGAAAATGTAAATTCTTTCATTGTTTGATTTGTTAATGCACTGTTTTTTGTGGTTTGCTGATATGTTTACAATTGTTATGTTCATGCAAAATCTCTAGAATCCTGGAAGTGTTCCACCTGCAACTTCAAGGCTTTCACCTCTTCCTCCTGAACCCTATGATCGTGGTGCAACAGTTGATATTCCTCTTGATACTGCTAAGGCATGGGAGAAAATGTTGAGCTATTTACTTTTTGCCTTAATATTATTTCGTAGTGGTATTTCATTCAAATATGTTGTCTGATTTTAGGATTTAAAAGCAAAAGAAAAGGAACTTAAAGCCAAAGAGGCAGAATTGAAGAAGAGGGAACAGGTGATGACTGCTCATACTATTGTAGCTTCTTAATGTGCCTGGAATCTCTAGTGATAATCTACTGATTCAAATATCTCAACATCTGGACCGTCATTTGATATTGATGCCAATTGAGTACTTTCTGGTCTTATGTGAAAAGATAGTATATAGGCATGCAACTATAATTGTTTGGAGTGTGTGTCATTATAGAAGCTTCAAAATGTACAAGCCTTTTCAGGAATGCCTTCAAACTAGTTTTTCCATTTCTTGACATAAATGATTCAATTGTAATTTTGGATCACTTTCTTTGTGTTGATCAGGAACTGAAAAGGAAGGAAGATGCAATAGCAAGAGGTTTGTTTGCTTTCATGAAATTGTACGAGACAATGTGGTTGGATGGAAGATTTTCCATCTTTGACTTGTGTGCTTTGTTTGGCAGCGGGAATTGTAATAGAAGAGAAGAATTGGCCACCATTTTTTCCTGTCATCCATCATGATATTGGGAATGAAATACCAATCCATCTGCAGAAGTTACAATATGTTGCTTTCACAACATTATTGGGTATGTTTTATGGATTTCAGGTTGAATGAATGGCACTGTCTTGTCATTTTACTTATTCCTTATCCATTGATTTTGAGTTTGTTATAGTTGGTTAATTGATTTAATTAGGTTGGTCTAGAAGTTTCCCTTTTATATTCAAGGAGAGCATAGGGCAATTGTGTATCCAGTATTGGTTGGGTCTCCTCTGTTTGAGGTCCCTATTTTTAAAGTTGTTAGGATGATACTTTCTTTAGTCAGATTCAGGTAGACCATTCTCGAGTGTATTATCCTGTCTCTATCTCTTTCTTTCCTTGAGTGTATTTACTGGTCAATGGAATGATCTAGTACTTCTAAGAAAGTATACCCACTGTAACTCAATCTTACAAAAGTGCAGGTTTATGTATTTGCCTATTGTGGAACGTAGTGGCAGTTACTACAGCCTGGATCAAGGGTGAAGGTCAGCATGCATTCTTTTAGCTTGCTTCCCAAACTGATATATTCCACCTCCATATCTGAATTTTTCTTCGTTGTTTAGGTCCAACAATTTGGTTTCTTTCCATCATCTATCTCATATCAGGGGTTCCTGGAGCATATGTCACGTGGTATCGTCCTCTTTATCGTGCAATGAGGTAGGCTTTTTGTTGTAACCTGTCTTCACCATTTTATTTTAGGTCACTAGAATTTGGGCTGTAAATTGGACCTGTGATAATCATAACCATAATATATAGTCTACTTAAATACAGCCACTTTTGTGACTTATCATTTGCAGAATTTGATGTGCAAAAGTGAATAAACAAAGTTTCATTTTGCATGCCAAAAATATATAGAATTTAGAAACCAGTTTTGAATTAGGGAAGTGATGCTTCCTGTGGACTGATGACAGTGTCTGCTCTTTGGTGATCTTACTGGAGAATTTTTACGCGTGCAGAGTATATTAACTTTTCCGTTTAAAAACCATGATTGATTCTATGCTGCATATCTTATACACAATTCTTTTGGTCCTTATAACAGTTAGCAGCTTGATGGTTTGGTAAAAATTGATTTGTTGAATTATGAGTTATGATCTATCTGGAATTTTTAGATCTCCTTTGAAAAATAATAAATGACATGACAACAAAGGGAATGTTTATGGAGAAATGGTTAGTTCAACTAAAATGAAGTGGTGATAACTCTGAAGAGGTTAACTTGAGGTTGCAAGAAGTGGTTTTCCATTAACTTGTCAATTAGGTTACGTTTGCAATGTGCTTCTCTTTCTTTTAATTTTATCCTCAACCCTTTTTCTGCTAACATTTTGGTACAACGTTTACAGGACTGATAGTGCTCTCAAATTTGGGTGGTTTTTCTTATCATATATGGTAATCTCATTAATGCTCTTGGATATTAATTCCCAAAATGAACATCCGTTGGTAAGTTTTTAACACTTTCCACTTTTTCACTTGCAGTTCCACATTGGTTTTTGTGTTTTAGCTGCTGTCGCTCCTCCAATAATTTTCAAGGGAAAATCTCTTGCGTAAGTTACTTTTCACCTCTGTCAGTGATGAAAGGTTTTGTATGCTAGGTACTTGTTTAGAGGGTATTTATATTCTCAAATTTGTTGCAATCAATAATTATATCATGGTTGGACTAGGTGTTTCAGTATGACTTCTACTGTATATCAGAAAAGCATATTAATTGTTTGGCCACATTAATTTGCAGCTAGTTGCATATCCTTTGTTGATTTAATGATGAAAGTTTTATCTGAATTCTGCAAAGTTTCATTTCAAGTTATTTGTCCATTCCTTAAATTAGCTCTGATGTTATGTGAATATAAACTTTGGTCTGGCTTGCAAGCTTATGTCCATGGACACAAAGACTAATGAATGGTTCTAAGGCGTATACTTCACTAAATTTAGCCCACCTATTTCAATATTCCATAAATATAATAATTTTAGATAATACTTAAAACTATTCTATTGGATACACAATAATTTTCATATACTAAATACTTTGATCTCCATAATTTTCAAGACTTGGGAATTTCTCGGCTTTACTAATGTTTGTTATCATGTTTTTGTAGGGGGATCTTGCCAGCTATTGATCTTCTGGGCCTCAGTGGTTTAGTTGGGGTAAGTTTAAATCAGTTAATTATTGATCACTTTTATGCACGTTATACTATCTACGTCCTGGTTATAATGATAGATAGTGGGTTAAAGAAAAATGCAAAGGAGGGTTGACGGTGTGTAATTATCTTTCAGGTTTTCTACTTCATAGGATTTGGATTTTTCAGTGTTGAAGCGCTGCTCAGTATCTGGGTTATTCAGGTTTGACAATTCATTATTTGCCCAAAAGAAAAAGAACATCATTCTGCAAATTCAATTAAGCTAATTTGACCTTAGATATATGGTTGATAATCTGCAGCAAGTTTACATGTATTTCCGAGGCAGTGGGAAAGCCGCAGAGATAAAGCGGGAGGCTGCAGCCAGGACTGTGATTTCTGCACTATGACCTTGTTTGATGTTTACAAATAGGAGTTGCAATGTTATCACCTTGACTCCCAAGTCCCATCCCATGTGAATCTCAACTAAAGTTGGATGTTCGAACCCCTTTTTGGCCTCAGCCAGGCGTTAGCTTAGCTACTTACAGGATCATTTTTGACATTTGCTTTTTACTTCATGTAACCCTTTTCACTTTAATTTTTAGTTCAATTCCCGCATAAAATGTCAAGCCTTTTCATTCATTTCAGTCAAAGAATTGGATAATTTAGTCATTTCTTCCTTTCTTACAATACGTCTATTGTTTTTTTTACTTTTAACTAATCTCACCTACAAATAAGACCTAAACTTGTCTCCTCCTAATATTAAATATGTTCATAAAGCATTTAATGCTTCTCAAAAGCAGATAAAATGATATCATTTCTTTTTCTTTCTTATTGTCTTAGAGATATACCTAACCATGACCACCCATAGCCCTATGCATCGTTATTCAACCAAGTTCTCTCTCACAACTCGGTTCTATTCTATCTCACCCATCTATTCTTAACTATTCATGACTTTTCTCACTTTGCAACTTTCGATTGAGTTAGAAAGGGAAATACAAAAATAGGAAGATAGCTATTGTTGCTGAGCACGTTATTTTCATGCTGGAGGAAGGGATTTCGAGTATAGATGTTGCTGGTGGTGTAGAAAGATGGGAAATGGCTAAATTTGGGCGCAAATCTTGTGCTGGTTATTGTATGAGTAACTCTACTTGCAAGACTCCATTGCAAAATGCACTCTTTCGAGCAATGCTCCAATTATATTCATGTATAGATATTTATTCTTTTAAGTATGAGAAAAAAAATTGAATTAAAAATCATAATTATATGCGTCAATTATATGAAGCATAAAAATTGGTTTACACAAGCATACATATTTATGAAGCTTAAAAATTTAAAAATTCACTTGAATTTTACCAAAAAATGTGAGGTCAATAAGTAGCAACAATTTCTTTCACAAGTTGTTGTGCAAAACTAGCGGCATAGGAGAATGCAATATAGGTCCCTTTTGCTCTATAATCTATCTACTATAGGTGTAATTATGTTGATTGCAAATAAGTTTATTGATTTAAAAAGATGTTGAATTATTTATTATATATTTTCTTTTAATATATTTTATTTTATTTCTATCATCTCTTTTAATCAGCCTTTTAACCAAGGTTTTAATTTTAACTCATATAATCATGCTTATTAAATTTTCTTATTATAACTATTAAATATTTTCAGCAAAAGCGGACTTGTTATATTTTCAATTGCCTTATCATATTAATAATTTCAGATAAGAGAAGGTTTTTAGTATTAGAATTTAGTGCCTTTTATCTATATATCCTATTATATAAGGGATCATAATCCTTTACAGAAAGACTTTTTCTTTATAGACACATCAAAATTCTCGATTAGAAGGAAAGAAGTTGTTAGAGTGTATTCTTTTTGGTAGGGGAATGAATTTCATTTTGCAAAAGATTCATTGGATCAAAATTTCATTTCTATCTCAATTTTTGTTATGTTATGCCTTCTTTGTAAAACATGCTTATATTCTTTTTCTATTTTTTTGTTTATGATTTTCATCTAACTGCTAGAACTATTACTTTTTATTTATTTTTTTATCTTGCTTCTAAGACTATTAGTACAATAATGCTTTATAAAAGGTTCCCTATTTGCAAAAAGATCAGAAATTCTGATTTAGAACAAAGGAATAGGTGCTCTTGTGGTAGAGTGAATTTCATGTGGTAGAAGCTTCATTTTATCTGTGGCCTATAATCCTATTATATAAGGGATCATAATACTTTACAGAAAGGCTTTTTCTTTACCAACACATCAAAGGTTCTCGATTATAAGGAAAGAAGAGGTGTTGTTAGAGTGTGTTCTTTGTGGTGGGGAATGAATTTTATTTTGCAAAAGATTCATTGGATCATAATTTCATTTAACTGCTAAAGTTGTTACTTTCTATTTAGTTTTTCATCTTGCTTATAGCAGTGTTAGTATAATAATGCTTTACAAAAGGTTCCTTCTTTGCAAAAAAGATCAGAAGTTCTGATTTAAAACAAAGGAATATGTGCTCTTGTAGTATAGTGAATTTCATTTGATAGAAGATTCATTCTAAGTGATGATGTTAGAAATATAGTTTGTATATCTATTGTGAAGATATCAGGTTGTTATATATGTTCTTACTTTGGCGTAACTACTGAAATTGCCTCAAAAGACAATGGCTCATGTGCAATTAACATAGAATTCTGTCTGTGGTTTCAAGGAGAAACCAGTGTGGTATGAAGAATGAAGTTATGAAGTCCAATGGTAGAAATTCTTTTCATCTTAAAGAAAATCAGACTCCACTATTGAAGGAAAATGCATCAGGTGGTCAAATAGAAAGTACAACCTGCTGCTTATGTTTTAGGAGGTAAAATGACAATCGTTATGCAAATTTAATAGATCTATATATGATGTGCTCTTTGTATTAGTTTTGTTTTACTTAAAGCACGTCCATTTTTGCTCACATTCAACTATTGTGTTATTTTTGTTAGGAGTTAATGAAAATATTATTAGAAATTGCTGTTTACCACCTTCCTTTTCAATTCTTACAAATCAGTACTTTTTGGAAAGAAGAACATCATCTGTCCAAACTCATTTGCAACATAATGGTGTTACACCAATTTCTGAAGCAAATGGAAACCAAGCATCTCGTTCAGCCAAGAGTAGTTTAACAAATTCTGGATTCAAGCAGATCATCCTTTCTTAAGTCAATCCCCTTTGAATGATTTCTTATCTTTCAAAACAAGAAAGAAGGTTACTGAACTGAGATGGTGTGAGGTAAATTGAAAATGCATAATTCTTTTCTTCGTTCCGAATTTATGCACCTATATCTTACAAGCTGACCTATATTTTCATAACATTATAACAAAATGTTATTTATACTATTCTCGCAACCATTAGAAAGATCCAAACCGAACAGAGTTGGTACATTGATGCATGCTCCATTCATGGATGTAAAGTCAGAATTGAGAATGACCTACTCATGTGCTCTAAATGTTGGAACACTCCAAATAGAATTGTAACGAGGTGTACCATCATTTTAAATTTTATTTAAACTTAATGTTCTATAACGATGAACACTAATCTTTGATATATTTATATATTCTAAATATAAAGTACATGTTCAAGTAAAAGATGCTTATGATGGTCTGGAGTCATTTGTGTTATTTGATGATCAAGCCTTCC
>JANZLF010000009.1:10889135-10905370 GCA_026546835.1 Erythroxylum foetidum | reverse complement strand
TATGCATGTATATATATACATACATATATATACATACATACATACCTATATATATATATATATATGTACATATACATATATATATACATATACATATGTATATATATATGTGACAGTGGTAGAGAACAAAAAGAACAAAGTATAAGTCGCATATATATATCAGAAAGGGCAATAAAGACATATTAAGGAAAAATGAAACGTTAACAATAATGGTGGCAATCAACGTAAGAAACATATGAACAAAACATTGATGGTGAATGTTTTGGTAAATCAAGACAAACGTTATAAACATCATTCAAGTTTTGGAGCAAACGCCTAATGATCCCCCACTTGGTCTAAAACTTGAAACAAACTGTAACAATTTAAGAGAAAGACAAACAAACGACTAGGTGAACTAAATCTTGAACCTAGTGTCCAAAAAAATCGGAAATAAAACCTACTACAAAAATAAACAACCTCAAAATGTCCTATTCTCATGATCGCTCTAGAGAGATAGTCCAAATATTCTCATAGGAGTGAGGCTAGGCCCCTACAATCCCATAGGTAAGTCAATCAAGTGTGTACTGCTCACACTACCCAAACTTGGGCTATAGAATCATTAAGGATTAACCAATCCAACCTCATCAAACACAATAAGGTCATTCTAGGGATGCTATTCAACAACTGAATATATCTCAATATTATGCTACAAAAAATGTACAAATAAGTAGTCATCACATAACTTTGTTTGAGCCATTGAACTTGGTTTTTCAAGACGGGTGTCCATCATGAGGTTACTACACAATTGGACTCAACCCCATCCATTTAGCATGCTCTAAAACTAGTTTCCTACTCAAAACTTTTGTAAACAGATCCGATAAGTTTCTCTTTGACTTAACATAATCTAAAGAAATTATACCATGACTAATTAAAGTACAGACAATTTTATGTCTCAATATGATATGTTTACTTTTTTCATTATATGCCTTGTTATTGGCAACATAAATGGCAACCTACGAATTACAATGAAGGAACACAAAAGGAACTGTTTTTTTTTTCCTAAAGTGGGATATCTACTAAGAGATTCCTTAGTCACTCAGCTTCCCGTCCTACCAATTCCAAAACCATAAACTCAGGCTTTATTGTTGATCTCGCAATACATGTTTGCTTGGATGATTTTCAAGACACAACAGCTCCTACTAAGGTAAAAATATAAACACTGGTAAAGTGTATATCATCACTCTCCGTAACCCAGTTAGCATCAGAATACCCCTCCAATATAGGAGGATGACCCCCAAAAGATAATCCATAATTCATACTATTTTTCAAATAACTCAACAACCAAATCGATGCATTCCATTGCTCTTGACTAGGATTATGAGTATACCTACTAACTATACTTAAGTAGTATGCAATATCAAGATAAGAATAGTTCATTAAGAATGTCTACTAACAATTTTAGTCTACTCAGCTTGGTTTATACTATCACCAAGATTTTTCTTTAAAGCAACGCTAGTGTCATAGGGAGTTTTGACTGGATCAACATCATAGTAACTAAACTTCTTCAAAATTTTCTTAATATAATGAGTTTGATTTAATCTAAAACCAAAGTCAGTCATATCAATTTTGATTCCTAAAATAAAGTCCACAGGCTTAAGATCTTTCATATTAAAAGAAGACTTTAGCAAACTATTGATAGTATCAATGATAGATAAACTAGTACAAAAAATAAGCAAATCATCCACATAAAGAGTTATCATTACACAACCATTGGCATCATATTTCACATAAATGCAAGAATCAGCATCACAAGAGGTGAAATCATATTTGAAAATTTTACTTTCAAATCTTTCATGCCACTGTTTGGGATCTTGTTTAAGTCCATACAAAGACTTAACCAACTTAAACCAAGCACAATAAACCCCTCGGGCTGGACCATATAAATTTCCTCATCTAGATCACAATTCAAGAAATTTATCTTAACATCCATTTGGTGCATATGAAGCTTAAATATCAAGGCAATATTAAACAACATTCTTATAGATGCAATTTTTGTAACAGGAAAGTAAGTATCAAAAAAGTCTAATCATTCCTTTTGTTTAAAGCCTTTAATCACAAGTCTTGCCTTGAACCTCTCAGTGGTTCCTTCAGGTTTCAATTCTTTTTAAATCCACTTACACTCTAAAGGTTTACACCCTCGAGTTAGATCAACTAAAACTCACGTTTTTATTACACATGATTAACTCTAATTCACTATCTATGACTTCCTTCTAAAACGCAGCATCCACATATTTCATTGCTTTCTCAAAAGTTTTAGGATCTTCCTCAATGATATAAGTCACCATTAAAACATAATCTATCTCTTCAGGTTTTGTCACCATAAACGAAGTAATAAAGTTATAGTCAAAACTAGTGGATACTCTAGCTCTTTTGCTTCTTTTTAGTTCAACAATTTCTCTTCCTTTATGTCATCATTAGTTGAAGAACTAGGGACAAATTCTCTAGGGACTTGCACATTCACTTTCATAAGAAATATATCATCGAAGAACACTGCATTTCTTGACTCCATAATTGATCCATAAGTGTTAAACCCCTTTTTCTTAACCATAAATCTATAGGCAGCACTATTAGAGGCATATTCCACAAAAATTGAATCAATGATTTTAGGCCTAATTTTCTTCCTATTATGTTCAGGTAGAGAAACCTTAGCAAGACATCCCCACACTTTCAAAAAAGCGCAAGTTAGGTGGATAACATTTTCAAATTTCATAAAGGTTTGATCAAGTTTTTTATGAGGAACTCTATTTAGAATATAACAAGATGAAAGAATAGCTTCCCCCACATAAAATTAGGTAATCTTGAGAAAATTAACAATGCATTCATCATGTCCTTGAGTGTTCAATTTTTCTCTCCGCTATTCCATTTTGTTCACATGTATACGGGGCTGAAAGCTCATGAATAATACCAACTTTTTCATTAAAATTAACAAGGAAAGTAGTACTATACTTGACATCTCGATCATACCTTAATCTCTTAATTTTCCTTTTCAATTGGTTCTCAACCTCATCTTTATATTTCATAAACATTTCCTCTGTACCACTTTTATTTTTCAATAAGTAAATCTAGAACAATCATCCATAAATGTAATATAATATCTCATGTCTCCTTTACTCATACAAGTCTTAAAATCACCCAAATATGTATGCACCAAGTCTAATAATTGTGACTCTCCCTCAGTCACTAGTTTAAAAGATTTCTTAGAGTGTTTAGCCTAAATTTTTTTGACATTTTTTCTATTTCATTAGTGATATGGTTAGGCAACAAGTTTAAGCTTTGCATCCTCTTAATTGACCTCACATTCACATGCCCAAGTCTAGAGTGTCATAGGTCTAAAGACTTAACAATATAAGTAGAATAAGTAGATGCATTCATTTCAACGTCAAGTACAAATAAGCCCCATTACAAAAACCTTTTCCATCAAAGTTCTCATTCTTAGTTAGACCTAACTTATCAGAATCAAATATCAGTTTAATACTAGCTTTATTAAGCAATGCACTAGAAATCAAGTTGCTACGTATATCTGAAACAAACAAAACATTTTCTAATGCCAACACTTTTCCAAAAGTGAGTTTAAGAGTGACTTTGCCAACTCCTTAGATAGGAACTCTGCTAGAGTTGCCCATGTATACGAATTCACCATCACCAACATCATTCAACTCTTTGAATAAGTCCTTTGGTGCTGATGTGGCATGTGACTTATGTGTCAACGATTCACTCAACCAATTTTTCAGCAAGGTTGACTTCGGATACTATAGTAGTAATAATCTCCTCGTCATCACTAACTTCATCCATATTAGCTTGAGGCTTACTAAAGCTCTTCTGGTTATCCCGTTGGTACCCCGTCTAGTTTTCTTTCCTGAATTGTTACGGTTTCTATCCTTGGCCTTTCTTCTCATAGTTGATTCTAGCTTGAAAATTGACAGCAGGATGGCCTAGCTTGTGGCACACCAACAGTCACCATAAATCCTTTTGCGCTTAAACTTGCTTGTTGTTGAAAGACTCTTTTTGTCCACCATTTTTCTTGAAGTTATTAGCATTTCTATGTTCTTCCACATGAGCCTTAATAATAAGGACAAGGGTGAGTGTCCTTATTAAACAAAGGGTTTATCATATGGTTGAACAACACACCCCTAACTGTACGGTTATTCTTAGTAGTCTTAGGGTTAGTATTGTCACTAAGAATCTCTTGAAATAGTACATAATCGATTTTGTATTGTTAAAAGTATAACAGAATTCATTTCTCCCATTTAGAGGCTCTAATCTAGTTAGGTCAGGTATAAATTTTGGGGCCACGGTAATAAAGGCTGAACTTATGTGAGAAATAGTAAGTGCAAAATCTACATTAGTCTCATTTGCATACGACATATTAAACCAAAAAGCGGAAATATCTCAGATGAAATAATCACAAAATATGAAGAAACAGTACCGTATTCTGACTTCTACCAAAATAAATACATAGCAACAAAATCACAGTAATTTTCAACAAAAATGTTATGAACGTTTGTTCAAATTTTGGAGCAAACGTCCAACAAAATCCTTAGATACTCATATTATGTCTTACAGCCATTGCTGATGGTCCAAACAGTATTTTCTCTTGAGAGGAGGAAACGTTGTTGCAAGCACTATTGGACTACTTCTTTTCTGGGTTCTTGCACTTAAATTTACAGAATTGTTATAGTGGTGAAAGCCATTTGCCCCAAGTGGTGTTGATGGCACCTTGCTTTGGGTTAAACTTCCATGTTGGATAATACCACATTCAAATGTTTGTTGTGCTCCAAGCTTTTGGCCTCTTTAAATAACAATTTCTAGCTTTTGAAATAAGATTGAATGCACTATTTGTACCCAGAGATTGTTTTTATCTGGGTGATTCATCGTACGCCTCTTAAACTCTCACTTTCGTTTAAATTCAATTTCCCTCTTAAACGCACCGTTTAATTTTAAGTAGGACTTCAAATGTTATGAATCATTTTAAATTCATTCCAAATTTTAAGGTTCAATTTGAACTCTCTCAAATATTAGGATCTAATTCAAATTTAAGTGTAAACATTGTATGTTAAATGCTCTTTCGACTTCTTCTTTACTTATTTTCAAGGTTTGATAACCGGTTAAAAAAAATAATTGGTATGTAAATGCATTTTATTAAAAGAGATTCTATTATGTAAATGCTAAAATATATTTAAAATAATTTACATAAAAATAATTATATAATTAAATTATTTTAAGTATTAATGATAATTTAAATAATGTCGATCAATAAAGATAGCAGGGGGCTTTGGAATGATCATGCATCGCTCTCTCTATCCTTCTGTGGACTTGGTTCACTCTTTATTTAGGAGAAGCCCAACTCAAAATCTCAAATCAAACTATGGAATTGCCCTTTTTATTCTCGTTTCGACTCGGCCACCCTCCCGCCTCCTTGTACGCTTTTGCTCTTATTCTTGCTTTCCCAAACTGTCTCTCTGTTCAGTCTTGAGGTTCATCTTTGGTATGCTTTAATTTAGTTCTGTATCGTCTTTTTTCATTGCCGGTTATGCTAGTTTTCTGTTTTTCCCTTGAAACTCATCTTGTAAACTCTTTGTGTGCATGTATGGCAGCTACTTCGACGAGGCCTCAGTTACCCACGCGCTGGTAAGACTTCTTTTTTTCTTTTGTTACACCTCTTATGAAACTATGCAGAGGTTAACTAAGAGAGCCAAGCCCTTGTTTTGGGATCATCTCCGCTAACCCTTTCTCTTTTTTCGAAAGATATTGTTTTGTTTTAACTTTGAAAATAGTTGTTTTTTTCCCCTTTCTTTTTGTATATAATCTTATTGTATGTTTTTCAACTTTTATTGTTCACGCAGAACAGAAAGACGTGTTATGATTCCCGGAGATGGTAATGCGTCTTTCTTTTCCTTTTTCCCTTTTACTTTTGTGATATAAATGTGTTCTTATGGCCTTAATTTGTTCCTTTTCAGTTAATACCCACTTGATTGGAATTATGCAGATAATTTCTTCGATTTTGATTCCATCAAAGGGTATTTCGATGATAACTTAGACCTGTATAGTATTAGTTTAGATAAGCTTGATTTGGAGGATTTTGGGAAGGTGAAGGAGGTGGATGATAGAGATTCTTGTGTTGGCACTCTATTCATCGATCCAATTTTTGATAGAACTAATCCAAAATTTAAAGACTCCAAGTCAACCGAAGGTGGAACTGGTTTTCTAGTCAAGGAGAAAGAGCAGTTTGGTTGTTTTGTTGAGAAGGAGATGAATACACGCCCCTTTTATGGTGGGTCTGATCCGCTTTCCAATGAAGGCATTGTTGTGAGAAGTGAAGAAGTGAGTGCTGAGGCGGCGACGACATTAGCAAGTCCTCTTGTGAAAACAAATTCTGTTCCTGGCATGCATGATATGAAAGTGGGGGAAGAAATGGAGTATCAGGGGGGTTTTAGTTGCTCATCAGAGGAGTTCAATTTGCTTGCTGGTTCTAAGCCTGCCAATTATGATGGCATTGTGAAAAATGAACAAGAAAGCAGTGATGAGATGGGAAAAATGAGTTTGCCTGTTGAAACAAGTTATGCTGTTCCTGATAGTAAAGTAATTCAAATTGCAAAGGGAGATGTGGTTTTTGAAGGGGATTTGGGTTGCACTGCTGATAAGGAAATTGAAAACTTTATCTTGCTTGGTGCATATAGTCCAATTCTTGATAACAGGACAGATGTGAAAGGTGAAAGAGTGAGTGATGAACAGATATGTAGTACGGCCTTGTTTTCTGAAACGAGATCTTCTATTGCCGATGGATGTGATGTAAAAAGTGAAGTAGTCAATCATGGAGTAGAGAAAGGGAATGACAGTTCAGCCATTGGTTGGAGTCTAGTTAGTGGAATTGAACGTGGTATGAATAACATGGAGATGTGTGGCAACAATCTCAGTGGAAATGTTGTGGAAGGTGAATGCAAAAGTAGCTCAACTTCATCTTCATCTTCGAGTAGTTGTACTAGTAGCAGTGCTTGTGATAGTTCTGATGATGATGACAAAGAGGAAGCTGAGGTGTTTGAGAAGAAAAAGGAAGTCGAGGTAGAGACAACTAGACAAACAATTAGTTTGGAGGAGATTGAAGAAGGTGAGATCAGAGATGGTAATGCAGATGAGATTATTGGAGGGAGTGCCCATGATCAAGGAACTGAAGAGGGGGAGGATGCGGATGGAATGATTGAGTGGACTGATGTTGAATCTGATGAACAAGAGGAGGGGGCTGTTGTTATGGGAGGGCCCATCAGATCAAAGAATGAACTTAAGGTAAATAGTTTCAGCTTTAATCTCTTCTTGTACTTGTGTTGTAAACAAAGTGGCAGGCATTATCCTTCATGTCAAACAGTATCAATTTCACATAAACTAATTTTGTTGTATAACAGAAATTATTTGCTGTGCGATGTGATTCTGTGTTTTTTTCTTCCCTTTCAGTTTTTTTGCTAAAATGAAATTTAACGTTGCATTTTTATCATGATGACAATTTTCCTAATCTTTAGTTTTTAAAAAGATCATTATCAAGCTATTACTTCTTAAAACATGATTGAGGAAATCAAGTGTTGATTGCTTGTGCTGGTGATGCTGGACAAAGTGATAAATACTCCCAGTTGCCTTAATTTTCTGTTAATCTGCATGAGCAGTATGCCACTCTTTGATTAATTGTTGATTTGATGCATCATGCATCTGAGTTACACTTATATGATTGTTGGACCTATGGATTTGTGTATATTATCTTGTTAGTGCATTGTAAGAAGTTAAGTGTACAGTGGTCCTTTTTCCTTGATTTAAACAATCCCTTGCTCAAGCAAATTAACTTTTTAATCTTGTTTGCTGATTTAATGACTAATTTTACTTATCATTATTTATAACATGCCTTTTGATATCTTAAAGTTTAAATTGTGTGTAGTTTTTTTGAGAGCATGACGCTGTGCATAATCTTGCCAATCGGTTCCTTGGGTTTTTCTAGTTTTGTGATATATTGTACCAACATTTTGCAGATTCTCCCTCCTGTTCCTCCTGTGAAAGCCACTTTAGGATCGCATCATAAAATGCTGCCAGTTGGAGTGATATTGTCTGTAAGTCTGTATATCTTGAATGGCTTGTTCATTTTCCTACAAATGCTGATACAGTGACATAAAAATGGTTGAATTAATACAAGCATGTTGAAGCTTTGCAAGCTATTTCATAGTCTCGTGTCACTCTTGAATTCATGGTTGCGATTTTAACTCAACGCTGCTTAAATTTTCAGATTATAGGCACCCAAGTCATTGTGGAAGGTGCAGAGAAACACAATCCTCTTAGTGAGAGTTCTGTCCTATGGATAACTGAAAAGCGATCCCCATTGGGGTTAATAGATGAGATTTTTGGTCCTGTCAAAAATCCTTACTATGTTGTGAGATACAATTCTGAAAATGAAATTCCAGCTGGGCTATGTGAAGGTAGTTTTGTCTCTTTTGTTCCTGAGTTTGCCAATCATGTGCTCAACAATAAGGACCTTTACAAAAAAGGCTATGATGCATCTGGGGAGAATGATGAAGAGGTGTCAGATGAAGACGAATTTTCAGACGACGAGAAAGAGGCAGAGTATAGGAGAATGCAGAAAATGTCAAAGAGAGGGATGAATGTGCAGACGGATGGAAAAAAGAAAAAAAAGGGAAAGAATGTCAAACCTAGGGATGGGAATCAGAGGGATAAGCAAGGCTTAGGCCACCAAGAATCATTGGGCATGGATCAAGGAGTGCGCGGTCAAAATCCCCCAAATGCTTTTACCGTTGGAGCATCATTGGGTAATAGTTATTGTGCATCCTCTTCCACTGGACAAGATGTCCCCACTGGGATTGGTTTTTCTCCATTCTTTCCATCAGTGCCCCAAGCCTCTGGTTTCATTCCGAACCTAATGTGGACAAATGGGTTACGTCCTCAACAGCCACAAAATCTAGTCATTCCTGGTGGAGTGGTGGCTAATAATATGCCAGTGCCTTCCCCAGATCAAATGCAGATTCCTTGTCAAATCCCAATGCCTAACAACATAATCTTTCAGCAGCAATTAAACCCTAATCTGGGATTACTTCCTAATGCACCTTTTTGGTGTGGGCAGCCAAATTTATCCGCTGGATTACCATCTTGTATGGGAGTCTCAACTCAGAATTTCTCCAATCAACCATCCTTTGGGATGAGCTTTCAGGGTCAACCTACTCCAGGAGGCCTAGGAATGTTTTCAAATGGACAACAATTAGAACTCAACTCTAATTCGCAGCCGCATACTATTGCTAGCAGTTTCCAAGCTCCTCAGCAATTCAACTTGGGCAGCTCATCCAACCATGGAAGAAACCCATATCATCAGGGAGGTGGTCGTGCTGCCCGTGGTAGAGGTAGACATGCATCAAAGTGAAGGTTTTGTTGAAATGTTGTAGAAATTTAAACATAACTTATGCATGGTAGCTATATAACTGTTTACTTTCTGCAAGCTGCTTTTCTATCATAATGCAAGTGGTTTATAAATCCATTTCCTATTGCATACTGTTTTCTGTTAAACAAATTTTAGTCTAGTATGAGAGGTGCCCAGTTTCGTGTGGTTAAGTGGAAAAGTCTTAAATCTTTTATCTTATCGGTTTAATTCTCAATCCAATTGTTAAAACATTAATTTCTACAAGATATTTGCTGTGTTACGTTGATCATTTTGTCATTCCCAGCACCTCGTGCTTGACACTTACATTTTAGTTCTTATTTTCTTTAATCTGATCCACGTTGTCGTTTGATGCATTATGCCTGTACGTTTTAATCTGCTTTCTCCTTTGAACTGCATTGTCGTGCCCTATTATCTTTACTATGTTTCTTCCTGCATTGTTTTGTCATAACATCTCACTATGGTTGTTCCTGCGCCTATGCTTTACTCATAGTTTAAAATTTGGACCCAAGAGTTTTAGGCACAATATATATGTAAACTGGGAATTCTAAGTGTATTTAGTATATCAACTGACATTTTATATGTATATATTGCTTGCTTATTCATTTATCCCATCCTTAAATGTGTAAATATAAATGTAAAATGTTAGAAATAGTGTAAAGTAACGAAAATTGAATTCGAAGGGGAAAGCCTAGCAAGCTGTAGGAAATTAAGTGATCAAACCTTTTTTGTCGATGTAATGATCGGTGGTTGGGTTGTGATTCGAAGCATACAAAGTATTAAGCAGCCCAAGTCCAGATTTTTATGTAAATAGATACTAATAGACCACCGGGTAGAGTCCATAACTAAGGTTCTTGTTTCAACAATCAAGGCAAATAGATTTAACTTATTGTGGGTGTGAAACAAAAAATTATAAGAAAACTTGAGACCAAATTGTCTAATCGTGAAAAGTTAAAAAAAGAACAATATGCCAATAATATATTTATAGGAAAAGAAGTATACACCTTCAATGGATAGAAGAGTATTTTATAAAATCATATATGTGGCACTAAGTACATAGCATAAGCACAAGAGATAGACATGGCTTGGATGATAAGAAAATATAGAATAAAATGATATTGTTTAAGTGTTGATAGATGATATTGGAGAGTTATGTTGCAAGATAAAGATTGCGGAGAGCTTTGGAGTTGATAATTGAAATTTGGATTTGATGAACAATGAGATGATTCAAGAGCTAGAGTTTATACTTAAGAGTCGATGTTACAGAGGTGCGTCAAGTCTTGGAAAAGTTACTTAAAAGTGATTGAATTATTGCTTGAATCAAAGTCAAAAAGATAACAAGGCGTTAAATCATCGAAAGAGAATGACTAGATCCCAAGAAGGTCGTGTTCTATCCAATTGTCCAATTGGACTGCCTAATGAGTCAACAAGAACAAAAGATTACAAGTGTCTGCTAAACAAAAATTATAAACGTGTTGTGTTATTGAATATCTAGACCGGTAGTTCTTGAATTATTGTTGAAGCTTAAGAAATACGTTAAAGAGAGAGTATTGAGCATATTATGTATCCTCGTGACTTTACATTGTAACATTATTTTAGAAATTTTGGGCATCATATAAGCTAATTTTGAGATTGTCATAATGCATTGTATAATATCTCAAACTTCTTATAGGACTTCTTTATCAATCACACAAAATTGACATATATCTAAGTTCATTTATTTTTCTCAGCCACCATCATGCCTTTGATAAGATTAACTTAATATGATACTAAACGTTCCTATCACTTCACGAGACTTGTCAACGTGTTTGTATGTGAGATATTGACCTAGAGGAGGCTTAATGTATTGCAATATAGATATTTAGGGGTTCAACATGCTTAATTAGAGGCAGCAATAAACCGAATTAGGTTTTCTTTAAATAATTTTCGAAACGATGACGTTTTAGATTTGGTTATCTGACCTCAGGTCCGGGCTGAATTGTCATCCTTGTGCTTAATATAAATACTTATCATTAGGGATAAAACAATGAAAGCCTTCTATATAATAACCACTTCAACTAAAATAAACTATTACGGAAAAATGGTTGGTTTGATTTTATATTAACCTCTCTAGCTTTAAAAATCAGTCAATTAGTAGTAGGGGTGAGCATTCGGGTAATTCAGGCCGGATTTTTACTGTTCAGGCCTGGTCCGAATTACCCGAAATTTTTTTCTCTTACCCGACCCGAATTACTCAAAAAATTTTTCTCTTACTCGGCTCGAACCCGAACTTTCAATTACCCGAATTTACCCCGGCCCGATTTACCCGAATTACTTATTTACTCGGCCCGATTTACCAGATTTATCCCGGCCCGATTTACCCGAATTATCCTAATTATCCTATTTTATAATTTTTTAAACCTAATTCGAGTAATCAGGCCGGCCCGAATTTTTTTAGAATTACTCGTCCTGGCCCGAAAATAATTCGGGTAATATCCGGACCGACCCGAATTATCCGAATTAGGTAATTTCTTTATCCGAATTAATTCAGACCGGGCCGGATAATCGGACCGATCCGAATAATGCTCACCCCTAATTAGTAGTTCACTCGATTGATATATTGAACCATACCAATATGGGGAATATGCTACCCTTCTTAAATGAGCTCTTTACTTTATATTTCTTCGTCGGATCTCTCCTCTATTTTATAGCTTGATGAATCCATTGGAAATCATCCAAAAGCCTTCTCCAAGTCTCTTTTCTTTTTATTTTTCTCTGATATCTCTTTTCTAAGCATCTCTCATAGCGCAGATAGAATTGAATCAAAGCTGAAATTACTTTAAATGGATAGACATACGATTTCTGAAGTAGAAATGGAAATTATACACTAGTCAATGAATGCTATATAACATTTGCTTAGAGCAAATGACTGGCATTTGAAAGTTGAGTGTCAGCAACTCGGACCTTTTCCTGAAGCAGTACTGTGGATGGATTAAACGAGGTGATAATGGCCTTCAATGAGCAGAGCCATCATCAGAGACGATAGAAGCATATGCTCTTCAGTTCAAGCTTTTGCATTCCTTGTGAAGTCGACGCAGGTCTGGCAGCTACAATCTGAGAAACGGCAGAGTTCACACCCAAAGCAAACACAGGATGTGCAACCCTTGCAAGTTGGTGACCGTGTGCAGCCCCTGTATATCCGTCGACTGGCTCGTTCTTCATCATGATCACACGTTGTTCTGCGCAAGAAAATCAATCAGCTGTCTTGAACATCATCGCTGTACACGTGTAAATAAGAAAGCATTTGTAGTCAAAGTAAGTTCACTCTTGATTGAAGGTTCAGAAGATTAAGCTACATTTCTACGTCAAGCAGGACATAACTTATCCATGCATTTAGCTTCAGCTATAACTGGTACATTCACGCCACTCATTCAAATCCTATCATGTAATCGGAAAGCAGTAGAAAAGGACTTCCTTAAAAAGTTGTTCACTTAAAAAGAGGATGATTGTTTTTAATCTAACAAGTTAATCTACATCAACTTAAAACAACATCCTTGGGATATGGAAAGATCCTCTCTTTTTCGATAGAAAGATTCACATTTCTTATACAAACCATTGTTTTAAAACTTTTGAGAATTGATGGTCACAATGAAACAAAGAAGAAGATTAAAGATAACAAGTCTAGCAGCAGAATGTAAAGGCTACCATGTGAATATGTTCTCTCTTTACCTTCACAAAAAAAAGGGTATGAAAAATTCTCCACTTGTAGCTTTATGAATTTACTTTAATTTCTCCTCTTCCTCTACCAGATATCATTCCACGACAGTATTAAATACAGAGGAAAAATAAAAAGGAAAGGAAACCAACATGGTAAGACATAATAAGTCAACAAAACAGCTCTATAAGTCAGTAACCAAGAGTCAATTATTGTCTGCCTGTCAACAATTTTCACTTTTTCTTGATAATTTTCAAAAGTTTCAGCATCCAGTTGAAACTGCATGCTTATTTGACAGCTCAAATTTTCTAAACTCTCCAGAAAATAACCTTAATTCCTACTTCAAAACCTCTAAAATGGACAGAGGTACGAATATCCAAGGATGTAAATCTGTAAAAAAAAGGGAAAGTTGGACAAAATATTATCACCAAATGGAATAGCCATATAAAAAGACCATCCAATATCAATGTTTCAGCATCTGATGCCAAACCTCAACTTTTAATTGGAGGAGTTTTTCTTTTTTTTGGTTAATATTTAGAGCGAAAACTATTGGTTATTCTTGGCTGTTTGATTAAACATTAGTTTCCTCAACATATAGAGTCAGAACTATCACAAGAGGTACCATCTAACAAAGATCAACATATATTTGCAGCGTCTAGTACAATCATGATATCCAGTCTAATTTGTTCATGTAGCATCCTTATCTTCTTGCATGCTGTGAAGAGACCTTTGCCTAAACTAGTAATCTCCTGCCAGTCTAAAATTGATGTAACTTACACGTTACCCTTGATTAATAAACTTACAAATATTTCCTCAAAGAAGATAAGAGTCTAGAATTTTCAAATTAACCTTTTCGACATGATTCTACACTGATGAATATTGTTAACAGGAAACAGACTTTAATTTTCTCGTATTCAAGTCAATTCCAATGCATCAAAAACCTTTAATATTTACACATGCAAATGGCACTTCCGCTCTTGTTGCTAGTTCTTTTATGCATGTGAAGTAACAGTTCTGAAATTCAGGGAAATTGAAGTAATTGTCAATATCCACAGCGCCAAGTTCCATTATCCAGGTTGGACAGTATTCAAGTAATTAATGATAAAATTAACAATAAAAAATGAAACTATACTCATCCAGGCCATCTTCTAGCTAGCAATATATGTTCTTTTCTCTGATCAATTACTGAACATCACACACAGAAACATCCATAACAAATAATACTAGGAACAACAGATACAAGCAGCTAATGTTAGCTACTATGACTCGATGAATTCAAAACAAAAGTAACAAATGGTTCATTTTTTCTAGTTTCATAAATATGCTAACTCGATATATTTATATATATATATATAGATGTGGCATTTTCCTGCTGACAGAGCTAGCAATAAACGAACTATAACAAAAACAAGAGCATCAGCAATAACGGTTATACAAATATTTTATTCAGGTAGTTTTATTCAATGTAAAAGGCAAAAGATACATACTTGTCAAATGGCAGATCAGAACATTTCCAATTTGGATCTGCCAATGCATCATGGTGAAGTCGGCATTCCTCTTTGGTTCGCAATCGAAACCTGCGCTCCTTAGTACATGTAGTACAACGAACAAACTCATCCCGATGGCAAACTCGCCCATTGTTGGACCTCTGCGATCCATTTCCATTTTTCGAAGCTTGATTATAATACTTGAGCAACACCGTCTTTGACAATGGAACCTTCTCCCCATTGCCTATGATCCAAATATTGTTCTTCCATTTTCTAGCTGTCTCTCTACCAGAATGCTTCTCAAATGCAGCTGGAGTCATCTTGCCTAGCATGCAATTAGAATCACCGCTCAACAATCAGCAACAATCAAACATGCAAAGCAAGGTTACAAATAGAGCATTTCAAATCTTTTAGGAACATGGATCAAACTATAAGAAAATGTAGATTACATCTAAACCATCACAAGGACTTGGAAAAGCAGAGAATGGAAGAGGATAAACTTGTGATTGTCCTCCGTGTTACAACATTAAAGGTTATCAACTATCACTCACTGGGAATAGATAATGAAGTCAATAACGACAGAGATATAGCCCTAGCTGTATTATACTGCTCCAAAAGATACCACCTTCTCTGAAAACTATACGATGAGGAGCAACTGAAAAAACCTGGCCCAAAAAGTTCAGGTGGGTCCAGCAAATATCAATTTCGTTCAGAGAAATAAAGGACGGGTCGATTTTGTCTTTTCATGCTAGCTAGTAATGGTTGTTCTTACGCACGCCATCATTCCTCTTCCAATGGACTTAGCTCTATTCTCATGGCCGAGGGCAGTGGAACAAACTACCCCAATATATCGTTGTAATCACTACAACTCTTGGTATCGGCGGCTTGTTTTTATTCAACTTCAGAATCCATATAAAAATTTCGATTTAGCAAGCACCTTCAACTTTAAGCAGATGGCATTAACTCTTCAAGCAATTCGATGGAGTTAGACATACCAATGAAGCAGCCATTCTAGTTACACTTTTATATAAAATGCACGATAGGGAGAAGGACGGTGTATGTGAGCTGCTAAATGGTGCATTCTCCGTACCTTACTAGAACTTATCCACCAAATAGCCACAAAAGCATGCACACTAAACGCAAGATACTAAGCTCAACTAATATGTTATAATAAAACAACAGAGCTGCCTGGACATCCTCCGGGTTAAAATGACCAGCGTCAACCATGAATAGGTAACTAGTTATCACAGAAGAATATATGAAGCCTCGGGAAGGGCGTTGTATAGTACAAAGGTCAAGACGATTCCACAGAAAGCCTTGCTCTGTCTGTGACTGTAAGGAAGAAAAAGATTGATTCCTAATACAAAGCCAGAACTTAAAGCATCAACACAAACACAGCCATTCAGGAGGAGAGAAGATGGAGGTGAACGATCATCCTTCTCAAGTTATCCCTGAAAACAAAAGCTTCTTAAGCCTTGGGTACGAAGCCGAAAGATATCAAGTTCGAAAGCCCCAGAGCTCTATCTTATTGTGCACAACGGCAGACAAAGCTCACTCACTGAGACAAAACAACATACACTTAAGAGTCTTGAACTAT
>JANZLF010000009.1:10858982-10869591 GCA_026546835.1 Erythroxylum foetidum | reverse complement strand
TGAATTATCCTAGTGAAAATGAAGCTTTAATGGAATCGCCTACGGATGAAGAAATTATTCAAGGAGTAATAGGTATGAAAGATGATGACAATCAAGATCTAGATGATAGTAACGCTATATCACATGTTTCTCCAAAAGAAGCTTTTCTTGCCATAGAGGCTTTGAAAAGTTACTTGCTTCAAAATAAAAAGAATGTGCCGAATGTAGTTTATGCCCTCCAAAAAGTTAAAGATGAAATTGAATTCAGTTCGCATGAAAAAAAGAATCAATTGACTATAGATATATATTTTAAGAAAGCATAAAATTTGAAACAAAAATTGTTTAGGAAGTGCTTTATTTTATGAATTATATATGTAATTTGCATACTTATTTAATGAATTATTATTTTATATTTTTAGTGAGCCTCAAGGAATTTTTTAAAGCTATTACCTTATGCATTTAGTGAGGTTATTATTTTATCTCATTGGCTCAAGTTGGGACTGAAGAAAATTATTATTTAATCAAGATTGTTAATTTATCGAATATTCATTTATCGAGGTTTTATTGTAGTTATACATGTCTAATTTGCCTTGACTACATCAATCTTTTGGTAGATTAGGTTTTTAAGGAATCGGATTTGATAATTGAGATTAACTTGGAAGATAATCTTAAATAAGAAAGTATTGTTATGTTATTTGGTAAAATAAATTTAAATAATATTAATGATGAGACTCCTTTCAATGATGATGATTTTGTATCAAATGAAAATTAAAGTCAATATAGTTTGAGCAGATATTTGATTGAATTAAGATTTAAGTTTTTATTTATCTTCTTCTTTTAATTGAATTATATTTTATATTTTTAAATTCTATAAATGTAATATAAATATAATTATTAATATTTTTGTTTCAAATTTCACTTCTACTTGATTGTTTCCTTAATATAAACTCTTGTTATAAATTGTAATACTTAGAGAGTCATGTATATTTATTATTTATTATTTGATATTTTGACATAATTATTATTTATTATATGATAGAATTTTAATATTTTAAGTACTTTATAATTTGTATTGTCTTTAATTTTATATTTATATAATAATTAAATAATCTATTTTCTTGTTAGTTATGATTATTATTTTTATGTGAAATATGTAAAAAGAAATAGCAATAAAATTAAATAAATTATTATTACTTCAAATTTCTATTAATATAATTTTTGGATATACGGTGGAGTATATCATACCGTCAATATAATACTTTACTATAATCAATTGGTTTAAATGATCTCGGTCGATAGGTCTGACTCAGCTCTGTCTCTTTCTCTACCATTTTCTTTCCCACCAAACGGTAACGTCACGTAGCCCTGGAATCTCTCCCTGTTCTTTAAGGATCCCACCTCCGTCTCTGTTTTTCACGAGCATTTGAACTTTATTCCCTTGTCTTTCCTCACAATTTTTTAAGAATTCTCTTGAGTTTCAAGTTTCTGAGGCTTGCAGTCTAAGCTTTATGATAGTGATTAGATCTGGGGAGCCAGTTTAGAAGTAGTCCAGCATTTTTGTTTATTTCATAACCAAAAAGTTAAGCTTTGAAGTTTTACAAAGTTGTAGTTTTGGGTTTATCATTTCTGGATTACGGAGTACTTTTCTTTTTCCAAATCCTGTGCTGTCTTCTTCATTAACAGCGCTCTTCGTAAAGGACGGATCTTTTAGTATTTTTTTTCTTTACGGGTTTCAGTTATCTAAAAGAAATTTAGAGGCGGTTTCAGCTATTGATTTATGCTGTAGTTTGAAGCGATAGTGTTTCGCTTCCAAGTGTTTAGCTTCTTTGGACCTCTTCGCTTTTCCTTGGCTTGTTCGTTGTCCTAGTTTGGTGGGTTTTCACATGTTACCGTTCTGGGGTTTTGCTCAATTAGTTTGGAGAATATCGAATTTTTAACTATTGGGCTTTGATTTCATGAATAGCCCTTTGATGAGCATGAGGAAAAATGCCACTTCTCACCCGGTACGATTTTTAAACGATAGGAAATGGCACATTCCATTCTTTGCAAGCTTGCTTGTATCATTAACCCTCCTATTGTCAAGCACTTTCGGGCGATTTGCCTCTCCGTATGGTGGAGATCAGTTGCCATTTGATGTTACTTCATTTGCGAGCTCAGAGGATTCATCTGAGTATTTTGTGGAATTGGATTTAATGAAATTATTGAATAGGAGTGGGTATTCCAAGTGGGAAGCGCCTAGATTAGCATACCTGATTTCAGGGACCAAGGGTGATAGTCGCAGAATGATGAGAACTTTGCAGGCAGTTTATCATCCAAGGAATCAGTACATCTTGCATTTGGATCTGGAAGCACCTCCACGTGAAAGATTGGACTTAGGAACAACTTTGAAGAGTGACCCGACATTTAGTGAAGTTGGGAACGTCCGTGTGATGGGCCAGTCCAACTTGGTAACTTACAAGGGGCCTACAATGATTGCCTGTACCCTTCAAGCAATTGCTATCATGCTAAGGGAGAGCTTGGAGTGGGATTGGTTTATTAACCTCAGTGCTTCGGATTATCCTCTCGTGACACAAGATGGTTTGTGCTTGATGCTCTTTCCTTACTTGTTTCATCTGCTTGGTTCTCTGCTTTGTGTTTCTGTATGTCTTGAGTTGTTTCCTTTCTACGGAGGATTAATGTTGCTATGAGAATCTGTAAAATAGATCAATAGAATGAATCTGTTGACACAGTTTTCCACTTGTTTCGGGAGTTTGCTTGGCTGTAGCAGTCAAGTGAAAATTTTCTTATTTTCTGCAACTTTAGTATTTATACTATTAGGCTTCTAGCATTTGATTTCAAGAGTCCAAGGAGGTTTATGTGTGTCTTGTTCAAGGAGCAAATTGGGGGTACTTCTGATCAGGAGTAACCAAGTTAATCAGCCATATGCTATTATTGTGAGGTTGCATAATCTACTTTTAATTCCTAACTCCACAGGGTTGGCATAATTTATTTCTCAGTGTGTTTGGGTTGCAGACTTCCTCTGCATTTTTGTTTGTCTTGCTAGCTGTTTCTCTAAATTTTTATTGCTGATCAGAAATTTCACTGTTATATGGGATCTGAAGTACATTGTTCCTTTCTAGGTAGTCCGATGTGGTCTAATGCTAGCTGAAATTTTAAGTGCAATGTACTGCATTTAAATCCCATATACTTAAATCTTAACGTGGTCATGTATTAGGTTCTACAGAGCTGCAATATGAATCCTACAAAATAACTTCTGTATGCATTCTGAACGCGTCGAATTGGATTGAATTTTCTGTGCAACCATGGCTAATGGGATTCACAATTATCTTGCATTTAACATTTTCTAATTCCTTCGATTTCATTTTTGTTACTACTCGGAGGTAACTTGTTAACCTAGTTCACTACCTAGAAATTTATTGTGGGTTTATCTTCCTGTCTAAGAAACAGCTTGAACACTTGAGCTGAAAATAGAATCTAGGCCCATCAGGTCCTGTTATCAAGATGATTACTGAAGTCCTTGAGCTCTTTTGGACCTTTCTTCAAGATGTTATGGATTGATGATACTGTCGGTTAGGATATCTTAGATTCTGAAAGTATGACTCAACTGGTTACTTGGTTGTGTTGCTGCATGCTACACTACTCACTTCAAAATCCTTCAGCACTCAAAAGGGGGATGAACTGGGTATTCTTTATGACTTCTGACTGTTGACTAGTTATTTTCACAAGAATTAACTTGGGTAGGTGGCATTATTTACAAGAGACACCAATATCTATGATAGTGAAAGTAACCTTTTTCTCTTTGGATCATCAACCCTGTAGTTTTAGGTACCCAGTCTATACACCTTGAATATAGTCTTGATTATGCGAATCTTTTTTAGTGGGAAATTGTCAAATACTTGGCGAGCTTAGTCAATTATTTCTTATGATAAATTCAATGTTGCTTTCACTAATCTCACAAGTAATTAGAGAAACAATCAAATATCAGAATAAATCACAAATAAGAAATGAAGAAAGAGGGTAAGAGATATTGGATAATTGATTTATAGTAGCTCAGTTTTGTCCTTGACCTAATTTTACTCCCTAATCTCCTTTTGAAGAGTTCAATCCACTATCCCACTCTTAGTTAGTGGTTGAGTAGAAACTACTATGTAGATTCTGTAAGAGAGTAACACATATGAGCTCACACAGATGTTCTCACTCACCCCTAGATTTTCTCTAATCACAGTACTTTATATTTTCAAAGAAAAATACAAGCTTATACTCAAGCTCTAACGAAAGCTCACACCCAAGCTTTTTCAATTTCATCAAATCACTTGTTTCAAAAGATACAATTGTTTTTCCTTTATTTTTATTATTCTACCCCTTTTACATAGTAATCTTTGAGCCAAAAGCCTTTTTTCTTGACCCAAAAAGCCTTCTTTTAATTGATCCAATTGTATGTTTGGGAGTCAGCTACTTCTTTTAAAATAAGAAAGGCAGTCAGTTGACTGATTTTCGCAGTTAACTGGTTTCGGTAGTTTTCATCTCACTACATGGTCAAATGCTGGGCCCTATTGACCGTGATGGAAACTTCCAAACTTGTCCGGTTGACTGCCTTCCCTGTCAACTTTTCAGGATGCTTCCAGAATTTTTTTTCATTGTTTTCATCTCTCAAGTATCCATTCATCATAATAAGTTCTTCAATCATCAAAAGTCTTCACCTTTAAATTCCAAACTTCAAACATTTATATCTGAACTGTCTCCTAAAGTTTTTGTCACTTCATTTCACAAACTTCTTTTTTGGTGGAAGTATTCATGATGATCTGAACGCTATTAACAGGTTAGTAGTCCATGTTTTGTTATCATTAAACTTCGATAGAACTTGGTTCAACTACAGGATGACCAAAATTCATGTTAGTATCTAATCATGCTGAGGCGGTAAATATGATATAATTCCTTTTTCCTTGTAGCTACAGATTCTAGTCTTTCAGCTGAGTTGGCAAAGAAAATTTTCTACGTCATCTTGCCCTCTTTTGTCTTATCTCTACCTTGTTTACATTGTTTAAAGTTGCAATGGTTGGGCAGATCGGCTTCATTAGCATTGTGTTCATGTTTATTTTTATATGGCTAAACAACATAATGCTGTTGTAACAATGTGACATTTGTGGGAGAATTTCATGTATATGCAGATCCTTTTCCTATTTGTGATATTATTCTTAATTTAGTTGATGCTCTTTGCGAAATAAATTTTGGTTTGTGTTGTGCAGATTTGCTCCATGTATTCTCAAATTTGTCCCGGAATCTCAATTTCATTGAGCATATGCAACTTACTGGATGGAAATTGTAAGTGAAAGGAAAACTCTGGAGAAGAAATTAATTAATTTAACAATTAATTTTATGAAAATATTGCAGGAACCAAAGGGCAAAACCAATTATTATTGATCCTGGGCTATACTTATCAAAGAAATCTGACCTTGCTGTGACTACTCAACGTCGGTCGCTTCCCACCTCATTCAAGCTCTTCACTGGTGAGCATATATAGCTTATATCTGCTCATACCTATCTTTGAAATCTTGTCATGATGTAATAGCCAACTTATTATTTGCTCTCTTTTATTGTTTGCACTGCATTTTTCAGTCCCAAGTGCAGGTAAGCTACAAGTTCTGCCTACTATGTCTTTGACTAGCTTAGTCTTGTTTTCATGTTGTTGGTTTCGGGGTTGGGTGGGTGTTGTTTGTTTATTGTTTTAGACAAATAGGGCGTCGAGGATTTTTCGTTTAATATCATCCTTTTAGCTTGATTGCCAATGGTTGAGATTTAGAATTATTTTTTTGTTGGGCTTCCTTCTGGGATGCAGGTTCAGCATGGGTAATGCTTACCCGAACCTTTGTTGAATATTGCATAATGGGATGGGATAACTTCCCACGAACTATCCTAATGTATTACACGAATTTTGTGTCCTCGCCGGAAGGGTACTTCCATACTCTTATATGCAACACTGAAGAATTCAAAACCACAGCAATAAGCCACGATCTACACTATATTGCTTGGGACAGTCCTCCAAAGCAACATCCTATCTCCTTGACTATGAAAGACTTTGACAAAATGGTTAAAAGCAATGCCCCATTTGCTCGAAAATTTGCAAGGGATGATCCGGTTTTGGACAAGATTGATAAAGAACTTCTCAGTCGTACGAACCGGTTCGCGCAAGGAGCATGGTGTGTTGGCAGCTCCGACAACGGGAGTGATCCATGTAATATTCGTGGCAATGTTTCAATTTTTAGGCCAGGTGCTGGTGCTGAGAGATTAAGCCAACTTCTTCAAACTTTATTATCTGAAGATCTTCGAAAACAGCAATGTTCATGACAAGCCCAGAACTCCAAAATGTACATTTCTTTATAACAAAAAACAACGTTGGACGTTTAGGCTATTTTTGGTTAGATGTAAAGTTTTTAATGGAATAGCATAATGGAATGATTTACAATGAAATAGAATGTAAGCAAATGTAATATTAGAAAATTGTTGTTTGAAAGGGATAAAATGATTTATAATGTAATTTAGTAAAATGTTGTCTTAATGAAAAGTTTATAATATAATATAGTATATTATTTTACATTTTATCGTAAACTTTTCAAATCGGAAATTTTTTATTTTTACTGTTTAGGATAGGTATTATTTTACATAGTGTAGAGAATCAATCGAAATCTTTTACCTTCTACAAGCAAGGAGTATCACATCAACCTATAGATTTTAACTGGGTCTTTGAGTGAAACAATGTCTTCCAAAGCTTGGTTTCCATTATTGGCCATTTGGCACATGTAAGACTAAATTGAAAGTGGAGTTTGATCTAGTATTGTGTTATTCATAGAGAGTTGATTCTTCTTTTGTGAGAATTGCAGCAACGTACGAAATAGGTCATTTCTATATTTGTGACAAAATAGAGGAATTGACAAATTCTAAAGAGGATGATATCAGGATTAAGACATGGCGATGGATTATAGATTTAGGTCTAGTGGTTAGGTTTGATGACGATCCATCATTTTATGAACTAGCAATATTAAGTTACCGTTTCACCATAATAGCTTAAGCTGTTATGTGAGACCAACTTAATTGGTTTTATATATTCTCTAACACACTCCCTCAAGTGAAAACTCTTTGGGCTTGAAACTTGCACAGACTTACTTTACCTTGTGCTTAATTTTAATTAAAATAAGTAGGTGGTAGGATTCGAACTTATGACCGTTTGGTCATAGAGACTCTGATACCATATTAAGTGACCGTTTTACCACAATAACTTAAACTGTTGTGTGAGGCCAACTCAATTGGTTTTATATATTTTCTAACAAGCAATAACCTCAATAATGTTTGTCACACAAAAACCAAAGATAAGTACATTTACCTTTTGACAATATATGAAGCTGTAAGGCTTTTGAAACCAGAGATAAGTATATCAAAGATTATAAATCTGTAGTTAAACTTTTTATTTTTATATGGTTTTGTTTAAAAGGAGAGGACTATTCAAGATGGATTCCAGACATTTTGAAGAGCTTAATCATATTACAAAAATTTGGCGTTAAACATTGTTTAAGATATTAAACATGTCGTGATACTCTCTGACAAGTACTGGAAAAACTATTCAGAAAATGGAAGTGCATCCCATATAGAATATAATTAGGTTAAATTAAAAGTAACTAGAGGGGAGAGGATGTCCCTCTCATCTCACCTACTACTGATTCGCCTCTCCACTCCATCCCCCTTGAACCGAACCCACCTTGGCTGCTTTCAAGGAAGGTGGTTGTTGTTGGGTCGAATGAGATTCATTTCGGGAGAACTGAATTGGTTGAGTCCACTTCAGTGGGAAATTCTTCACAAGTCTCAAAGTCTAGTTAGAAGAAAAACAAAAGAGTTTTTGTAGTCCGGATATTGATGTTTTGAATATTGATGTTGGAAGAGCAAATCTCACTTTTGAGTTACTGTAGGCAAATATTAAACAGAGACGATCCCAGACCCAGTTCTCGTATTCGGGCACTCAATTTATTAGAATTGATAAATGCAACACGTGGTTGTAATAATAAATTAGTCTTAGTTACCAGTTCTTGTTGGTTTTGGTACCATTTCTGTTTTTTATTGTAATTTTTAGCTTTAACTTTCTGTTTTTTAATTAAAAAACAAAAAAATTGAGATTTGTAACAAACAATTGATTTTTTTTTATTTTACTGAGATTTGTAATAAAAATTAGAAACAACAATATGTTTCTATTTCATAATTATACTCTTATGTTAATTATTTTAATATATCAAATTAAATTCCTAAGGAATTGGTTAGAATTAAAATATATGAATATATATATATAATTAAAGAAATTTATATGTCAATTATATATAATAAATTTCTAGAAACTATAAAATTATATTAAGTTGTTCTAATCAATAAAAAAAACATACATCAAATAGAACTAATATAATTATTTTACATTTGTCTAGTGATTTCATCACACTTTCGAGACCTATTTTGAAGTTGTGTTGAAGTGATATTATACACTTCTTGAGAACTTGCATTTTTATTTTTACTTTTCCTAATTTGTCCTTCATTTTCAACATAATTATCACATAATTCATCTCTTTGTTCATGTAATCTAATATAGTTTTGCATAATACAAAAAGTAATAATTTAGTAATAATGATGTATTTTTGTTTATTTATATCATAACTCAACATGCTTGAAAGTTCAGAGAATCTTGCTTTTAGAATTCTAAAACATCTTTTAATAATATTTCTTAATAAAGAATGCTAGTAGTTAAACAATTACTGTAGATCTTAAGGAGTTCCTCTTCCTCTATAATCTCGCAAATGATATCTCTCACCTTAATATGGTGAAAGAAATCAGATCATATTGATGTAACCTGAATAAATCAAATAGAAGTTACCTAACACAAAAAGCTAATAAAATTAATCTATAATTTCTATATTTATATAAAATAACGCAAAACCTTGTGAGCATAGGAATTGATCTATTGGATTTCTCACAATTTCTAAAAGAACTCGAGAATCATTTGTAATATTTTCCTATCCAGCTATTACACATGTACATGCATGTCAAATGAGCAACAACATAATATTTTAGGTTGAATAAGTTCTTTTACCCTTATATGGTATTTCTTCATTGATTGGAACATATGCATCAATATGTGTATCCTATATTGCTCCTATACAATCCTAAAAAGTAAAACTACACTTTTAAAATAATTATTAATCATAAGGACCTAATGAAATTAAATATATGAATGTATCTAAAATTATGGAAAGAAATTTGACTTATATTAAATCTCAGGAGGTGTATAATACAGGATGGTGGAGTGATAACTCTTTCTATAAGATGTCAACTGCATATAAGACTTTGCAAAAATAATTAAAATTTTTCCAAGTCGAATGTTAAAAGCATTCTGCATTAACTCTACTTGTCTCACTATACCTTATAGTCATCAAGAAAATTGTTGCTTGTTCTTCTATAACCAAATAACTTGTTAGCTTTAAGCCTCCTAAACTCTTCAACTCAATAAGCTTAAGAAGATTGTCTTGCTCATTTTTAATTTCTCATAAATCATTGTAGGATTCCTATTTAAAATTTCTAATATCCAATCATAATCTGATATGAAGTTCTATATGGTTGTTTTTGTAAATGAAAATAGTTGTTCTCTTGCCCAACTAGAGAAATAATAACTACCTTTATCAATTCATCATTATAATCTAATTTGAACTCCGATAAGAAATCTATGTATTTACATTACCAACATTAAATAATTAACAAAAACATTTAGTCAAAAGGTTTAATCGAATTTTCATGTAAAAATAGACTTAAAATATTCATACAAAACATGGACATAAAAACATTCAGTCAAATATTTATACAAAAATATAGACTTAAAATGCTCAAACTATAGAATATTTCTTATTATAAAGTCAAATCAATAAGAATTCGATATGCAATAATAAGAAAATTAACTAAAGCAACATAATCTAATCTAACTTTCTTTCACCTGTCATCTTTATAAAATCTAACTATAAAATGGAGAATTATGTAAATCCTTAATGACTTTTTCATACTAAAGACCGCAACACTTAATCCAACTAAGGAATTCAAACATTTCAGTTAGCTTTTTCTTAAGAAAATCATTCTTTCTTTTCAATTGTTCACCAATCATAATCAAGACCTCTTATAAAATGTTAAAGTGTGTCTTCTTTTCCTTCTTGTTCTTAGGATATTTCTTTTTCTTAGATGGAGAACTTGATCTCCTTTTCCATTATATGTGTCATCTTCATCTTCATCAACATCAATTCTATACCCCTCTTATATACTATTCGTTGAAAATTTAATTGATGGATGTGCATGCAAACCAATTATAGTAGTATCTCCAAAAGTATGATACAAGTATGAAAACTCCTTACATCTTTTTTTTTCTTGAATTTGTGAGTCACTTTATCAATAAATAAAGAAATATATTACTTTAAATGGAATTTCCCAACATTCATTCCTACCATTAACTTCATCAACAAAGGAGTTGTATCCGACTCATGTTTTGTTGAGTAAGTTATTGAAAATTTCAATCTATCCCTTAGTGGATTATACTTATTTTTCAATTGAACATTAATAT
>JANZLF010000009.1:10806286-10826096 GCA_026546835.1 Erythroxylum foetidum | reverse complement strand
CTTGGACTCATCATTCCTCTTCCTTACTCTTTAGGGGTACGGAATAGGTGGTACAAATGTAAGGTTCGCCCCCGATGGCGGTTCATTCCTCGGTGGTGATTCCTTAGGCTCCCCTCCTTCCTCTATCTTTTCTTCCTCCATATCTTGAATCCCCTTCTTCTTCGGGACTACACCTTCAATTATCTTACCGCTTCTCAGAATAACTACCATACAATCTTGTTTTGGGTCCACTTGAGTGTTACTAGGCAGCTTTCCCTTTCCTCTTTCCCCGAACTCTCTTGCTACTTGGTTAATTTGTACTTCCAAATTTCTAATTGTAGCTTGATTTGATTGAATATTCTGCTCCATTCTATTCATTGCTTGAGAGCTGGCTTGAGTACTCTGATCCATCTTACCCATAAGCTGGGTGAACTTATCCTCCAGCCGGTATATTTTTTCTCCCATGGAGAAGGGAATTGTTGAGGAGCAGAAGATGATGGGCCCGAAAATTGTTGCTTGGTTGGTGGCGGGAACCCTGGTGGCCCCATTAGTTTTGATGCTCCTTGATTCTTCCAAGTGAAATTTAGGTGTAATTTCCAACCTTCATTGTAGGTGTTCGAAAAGGGATCTAACCTCTGCCCCTGCCTACTGTTGTTCACATAGCTCACCTCTTCTTCAGTCAAAGCTGTCTCGATATTCATGCAACCCGCTACTGAGTGCCCAAACCTTCCGCACAGAGTGCATGGGTCGCCACTGGACTTGTTATCATTCATCAGGAAATTCAACTTCTTATTAATTTCCGCAACTTGATATGCCAAGTCCAACTTGGATCCTACTTCGTTCAAAGTTACCGCTTTGCTTCAAGTCACCTTGCAATGTGAATTCTCAGCAACCTTTTTGAAAATAATCCACAATTCTTGAGAACTCAAGTCACTTATATTACCCCCAGCATTCAAATCCATCAACGTCTGGTTGTGATTAGAAAGCCCATAATAGAAGAACTGAGTCAATGAATACATATCGAAGCCATGATGTGGACATTGATTTAGGAGATCATTAAACTGTTCCTAAGCCTCATGAAACTTTTCTCCATCTTTTTGTGAAAACCAATGTATCGTTTTTCGGAGTTCAAGAGTCTTATGGGCTGGGTACCACTTCATCATAAATGTCTCCATTACCTTCTCCCATGTATTAATAGAATCCACTTCTAAACTCAACAACCAATTTCTTGCCAACCCCTTCATGCTACAAGGGAAACACCTTAGCCTCAAGTCATCCTCTGTCAATCCATACAATGGAAGCGTTTGGACTGTTGCATAGAAATCTCTCATAAATGCTAGCGCATCTTCACTAGGCATCCCATTAAATTGTGGCAACATAGACAAGTGGATTTGCTTCAACTCATAATTCCGCGCAGCAACGGTCAACCTAATACACGATGGATTCCCTGCAATAAAAGGCATTTGATAATCCCTAATCCTTCTCACCGCGGGATTGACAACAACAGGCTCAGCTTGATTTCCCCCGTTGAATTGCTCATTTCCTAACTCGGGTTCTTCATGCAATTCCGGAAGTTGATTATTGTTTGCCATTTCTTTCCTCCTTTGAGCGTTGTTTCTCCTGCACGTTCGTTCAATTTCAGGATTGAGTTTGACCAATGGTTCGTCGTTCATGCTTCGCGAGTTCTTTAAGTGCATATAACTCCTGAAACCAACAAGGTAAAGGTTCACAATCTAGCAGGGGAGAAATATTCAACTGATAAACAAACAGATAACACAATTATCTAGACTCAAAGAGATGATAAATAAAGAGGTCCCCGGCAACGGCGCCAAAAACTTGATCTAATAATTCTGCAAGCGCACAGAATCGTCCTAGTATTCACACAACGAATATTCCATAGTCGTCTCCCTCAAGGACCAATTCCTTTACCATTCAAATTAAATCTAGTTAATTGCATGTCATCAATAAAAATGTTTTTCTAAAATTGGATAGAGTAGGTTTGTTTGACCAATTACGAGTAAGTAATAACAAAACAAACAAAGAAATGATCTAATTTCTGATTTGGAAATAGGGGGAGGGGTTCACCAATTGAAAGACGTACTCGAACGATATGAATTCGATTGAATGCAGGCTAAGAAAACTGTAGCACTATTACACCCATATCCTTTCTCAAGGTACAAGGGAGTATTCAGCTAGAAACATCCATTTCTCAATGTGATAATTCTCTAACCAAATCCATTAAGCAAAAGCCACTTCAAGTTCTCACCCTAGCTTAGGTTATCTCTAACTCTAAACCCAAGATGTTCACCTTCCTAAGCATGAATCATGGTTAACCTTTCAGCATACCCAATGATTCCTAAACAAGCATCTATGGAGATCAAGCATAAAAACAATGATGAAGTTCAAGAAGGATGAACATAGCCCAGAAATTTTCATTAAAAACATTCAATCATCCATATCATACAAGCTCCTTTCCAATAGGCTACATCCCTCACCCTAAATGAGATTTAGTTGCTGCACATTTCAACAAAAGACATACATACAAGAATGCTCAACATTTAGAAAGAGTAGAGAGAGAAAGAGTAGCAGAGGAACAAGTATAGAAACTTCTAATCCTTGGGTTCCTCCCAAAATCCCCCTTTCTTTTCCCTTTTTGTTGTGCCTCCAGAAGCAGTTATCTCTTGTGTTTCGTCCAACCCCCTTTTTTAGGTCTAAACAGTTGGTATTTATAGTTCACATGCTCCAAAAAAACTAACTTCCCGAAATAGGGGTCTGCTGGCCGCCCATGTCCGTTTAACGGACAGCTACAGGTATGGCAGGGCTCTTCTCTCGCTTGATGTCCGTTAAACGAACATGTGTGTCCGTTTAACAAACCTTCTCGGGTCTGGAATGCCTTCTTGCCAGTTGATGTCCGTTAAACGGACATGTGTGTCCGTTTAACGAACATGGCTCATTTCAGCACTTCCACGCCTTTGACTGTCTATTTGTCCTTATTTCTTCTTGGAGTCTTCTCGGAAGTTGTAGGGCTCGGAATTCTCCTTTCAATCATCTTAGATTGGCTTTGATCCGGCGTCCCCAAAGGAAGTTATGTCCTTTTTCTCCTAAAATCAACTGATTGTACCTATCAAGTACAAAATCAAAATGTGAGCAGATTAATTTAATAAAACTTCAATTCCAAGCAAAAATAAGTCAAATTGAATCTAAATCATTCCAAGATCATCTATAAAATTTTGACTTATCAAATTTTGTTAAGAAATTTCAATTTCAGCGCTTCTATTTTTCACATATCCTCATGTCTTGCAAATAAAACTTTAGTACAAGAGTTGACTTTGACTAAAGGATGTAGACAATTATAAAGAGATATTTATTTATTGTTTAAAATAAAAAAATCAAATATTTAATAAAATAAAATATTATATGTTTTTTAATCTTTAATTAAAAATTGTGTTAAGAAATTTCAATTTCCACGCTTCTATTTTTTACATATCCTCGTGTCGTGCAAATAAAAATTTAGTGGAAGAATTGACTTTGATTGAAGGATGTTGATAATTATGAAGAGATAATTATTTATTCTTTAAAATAAAAAATCAAGTAGTTAATAAAAATATTATCTATTTTTAAACCTTTAATTAAAAATTGTGTTAAGAAATTTCAATTTTCACGCTTCTATTTTTTACATATCCTCGTGTCGTGCAAAAAAAATTTAGTAAAAGAATTGACTTTGACTAAAGAATGTTGATAATTGTGAAGAGATGTTTATTTATTCTTTAAATTAAAAAATCAAGTAGTTAATAAAATAAAATATTATCTATTTTTAATCATTAATTAAAAACTGTGTTAATAAATTTCAATTTTCATGCTTCTATTTTTAATTTCTCCTCGTGTCGCGCAAATAGAAACTTAGTGGAAGAGTTGACTTTTCTTAAAAGATGTTTTCAATTATGAAGAGATATTTATTTATTTTTTAAACTAAAAAAACCAAGTAGTTAATAAAACAAAATATTATATGTTTTTTAATATTCAATTAAAAATTGTGTTAATAAATTTCAATTTCTACGTTTTTATTTTTAGCATCTCCCTGTGTAATGCAAATAAAAATTTAGTGGAAGAGTTGCCTATGATTAAAGGATGTTGATAATTATGGATGTTGATAATTATGAAGAGATATTTATTTATTCTTTAAAACAAAAAATCAAGTAGTTTATAAAATTAAATATTATCTGTTATTAATCTTTAATTAAAAATTGTGTTAACAAATTTCAATTTCCACGCTTCTATTTTTAACATCTCCTCCAGTCGCGCGAACAAAAATTTAGTGGAAAAGTTGACTTTGACTAAAGGATATTGATAATTAAGAAGAGATATTTATTTATTCTTTGAAATGAAAAAGTATAACAGTTAATAAAATAAAATATTATATGTTTTTTAATTTTTAATTACAAATTATATTAAGAAGTTTCAATTTCTACACTTCTATTTTTAACATATCCTCGTGTCGTGCAAATAAAAATTTAGTGGAAGAGTTGACTTTGCCTAAAGGATATTAATAATTATGAAGAGATATTTATTTATTCTTTAAAATAAAAAATCAAGTAGTTAATAAAACAAAATATTTTCTATTTTTAATCTTTAATTAAAAATTTTGTTAAGAAATTTCAATTTTTGCAAATAAAAATTTAGTGGAAGAGTTGATTTTGACTAAAGGATGCTGATAATTATGAAGAGATATTTATTTATTCTTTAAAATAAAAAAATCAAGTAGTTAATAAAATAAAATATAATCTTTTTTTAAATCTTTAATTAAAAATTGTGTTAAAAACTTTCAGTTTCCACGCTTTTATTTTTAACATATCCTCATGTCGTGTAAATAAAAATTTAGTAGAAGAGTTGACTTTGGCTAAAGGATGTCGATAATAATGAAGAGATATTTGTTTATTCTTTAAAATAAAAAATCAAGTAGTTAATAAAAATAAAATATTATCTGTTTTTAATCTTTAATAAAAAATTGTGTTAAGAAATTTCAATTTCCACGCTTCTATTTTTTACATCTCCTCGTGTCTTGTAAATAAAAATTTAGTGAAAGAGTTGACTTTGACTAAAGAATGTTGATAATTGTGAAGAGATATTTATTTTTTAAAAAAATCAAGTAGTTAATAAAATAAAATATTATCTATTTTTAATCTTTAATTAAAATTTGTGTTAATAAATTTCAATTTCCATGCTTCTATTTTTAACATCTCCTCATGTTGTGCAAATAAAAATTTAGTAAAAGGGTTAACTATGATTAAATGATGTTGATAATTATGAAGAGATAATTATTATTCTTTAAAACAAAAAAATCAAGTAGTTAATAAAATTAAATATTAACTGTTTTTAATCTTTAATTAAAAATTGTGTTAATAGATTTCAATTTCTGCTCTTCTATTTTTAACATCTCCTCATGTCGTGCAAACAAAAATTTATTGGAAGAGTTGACTTTGACTAAAGGATGTTGATAATTATGAAGACATATTTATTTATTCTTTAAAATAAAAGAATCAAGTAATTAATAAAATAAAATATTATCTATTTTTAAATTGTTAATTAAAAATTGTGTTAAAAATTTCAATTTCCATGCTTCTATTTTTAACATATCATCATGTTGTGTAAATAAAAATTTAGTTGAAAAGATGACTTTGACTAAAGGATGTTGATAATAATGAAGAGATATTTGTTTATTCTTTAAAATAAAAAATCAAATAGTTAATAAAAATAAAATATTATCTGTTTTTAATCTTTAATTAAAAATTGTTTTAAGAAAATTTCAATTTCCACGCTTCTATTTTTACATATCCTCGTGTCCTGCAAATAAAATTTTAGTGGAAGAGTTGACTTTCACTAAAGGATGTTGATAACTATGAAGATATATTTATTTATTCTTTAAAATAAAAAATCAAGTGGTTAATAAAATAAAATATTATCTGTTTTTAATCCTTAATTAAAAATTGTATTAAGAAATTTCATTTTCCACTCTTCTTTTTTTTACATATCCTCGTGTCGTGCAAATAAAAATTTAGTGAAAGAGTTGACTTTGACTAAAAGATGTTGATAATTATGAAGAGATATTGATTTATTCTTTAAATTAAAAAATCAAGTAGTTAATAATATAAAATATTATCTATTTTTAATCTTTAATTAAAAATTGTTTTAATAAATTTCAATTTCCATGCTTCTATTTTTAACATCTCCTCATGTTGTGCAAATAAATATTTATTGGAGGAGTTGACTATGATTAAAGGATGTTGATAATTATAAAAAGATAATTATTTATTCTTTAAAATAAAAAATCAAGTAGTTAATAAAATAAAATATTATCTGTTTTTAATCTTTAATTAAAAGTTGTGATAATAAATTTCAATTTCCACGTTTCTATTTTTAACATCTTCTCGTGTCGTGCAAATAAAAATTTAGTTGAAGAGTTAACTTTGATTAAAGGATGTTGATAATTATAAAAAGATATTTATTTATTCTTTAAAATAAAAAATCAAGTAGTTAATAAAATAAAATATATTTTTAAATTTTTAATAAAAATTTGTTTTAAGAAATTTCAATTTCCACACTTCTATTTTTAAGATATCCACTTGTCGTGCAAATAAAAAATTAGGGGTCGTTTAGTTCCACTTCTGTTTTTCTATTATTGTTTTCAATTTCTGTTTTCTGTTTTTGGTTTCGGTTTTTTTCTTAAAAAAACGAAAACATGTTTGGTTGAAATTTGTAATATAAAAACTAAAAGCAAAAACCTGTTTGGTTAAAATTTTTAATAAAATTTGTGGCAACAGCAACAACGATGTAGTTGCTGTTTACACAAATTTGATTGAATTATATAGGATTTCATACTCCTTTCCTGTATCTGCTCCAACAGATTCAAATAGATTATGCAAGTAAACATATCTTTACCATTGACGTATGCTTCAATAATACACTGTAACTTGTAATCTGATTTCAATAGTTACTCATTTCTGTATGAATCTGATATATGAGGAACCAGAAATTTAAGATGCTTCAAAATAAATCAACGTTATATATAAGAATCATACCTCTAACAGAGATATTCCCTCCAACAGCTCTCTGCATTCCCCCAATAATAGCTTCTCTTGCCTGACCACCGCCGCTAATTGTGAAAGCAAAGTAACAGTTTTCCCAGCCTGCGGTGCGAACAATGTTAAACTCAAACAAAGAGCGCATAGAAATCATTGACTTCGACAAGTTGTTGCTTACTGAAAATGACAACTTGATAGATCCCATCATATCTGAGGCTTGTCTGATAGCATTAGAAACTGTCTCAAAATCCACCTAAAATCAAGTATCTTTCGTTAGTTTTCAATTCAATAAACAGAAAAATAGATAGGAAAGTTTCAGTACGAGTGGAACTGACCTTTGCACCTTCCATGAGAGGTACTCTGCTAACGACAGAATGCAAACATTGCTTTATCATTGAAACTGCCGATGAGTGGTGCCTGTCCATAACTCCCCATGATTCCAATAGTTTCATCTGCATCATTTCTAAGGAATTAGCTTCATTAACCTAGGTTTATGATATGAAATTATACACACACACATACACACATATATATATACACAGTTTTTCACTGACTTGGGAATTTAGCATGACTTTCAGCTTCATCTCCATCTTTTCCTTCTCAAGTTTCAATCTCTTCTGAACTACAGAGTGTTGCAATCTTTCCAGACTAAACCATGCAGATAACAAATGGTTCTGCAAATGCATCAGATGAATGTTCTTTTATGAGTATGACAAATTTGATGGTATTGTGCAGACACCAATTGACAGCAGTAATTGTTATTACTGTTGATGTGAAATAAGAAATTCTAATTTCTAAAACGTCATGCTCCGTAGAATGTTTTCAATGTTCAACAACTCACGGTGAAGAAGTTTTTTTCTGTTGGTTCAACTGGTATTAATCATTTGAATTTCAGATAGATCGCTTTTGCACATCCTACACAGGATCATACCTCCGATTTGTCATTTATGTTCTTATTCACAGCCTCAGCTCTAGCATTTGCATATCGCCATTGCATCCGACGATTTTGCAAGAGTCTTAACTGATGAATGCTCTCTGCATCTCCTGTGACCAGCAGCAATGAGCTAGGCGATGAAGATTTCTTACCTTTGAGTAAGTCCAGCCCAAAACTAAGCAGTTTTTCTACACCTTTACGCCTTGAAGGACTCGAATGTGGTGGCTTCAAATTTGTAAATGAAAACGGCCTTTCCTTAATCTCCACAGACATCGGTGTTGCTCCAGATCGCCCTGGTGATAGCGCCCATTGAGTCGTACCATTCCCATGTACGCCTATAGAATTAGTCCTCTTAATTGGACTTTTCACTGTAAACTTCTTGATTTTCGTTGAGTTTAGATTATCAGACTCTGATGTCTCTTTTGGATGCCTTCTTGTATCTTGTAAGTACTTGGAGGAAACCTCTCTGCCAGATTTTCTCGACCATGTACTTGAAGCCGGAGAAGGAAACTCCAAAGTTGAAGAGTTGAAATCACTGCATTCTGATTCAAAGTCATTGCTATCCAAAAAGGGATCCGATATTGGATGGGATGAGCTTAAACGATTTCTAAAGAGTGAGCTTTCATCGACGGACAGCCTTCTGGGAATAATACGAGAAGCTGCCGAAGAGAATGAGCTTTTTCCTGGAAAGTTGAACTTTCCAGTATATCTCATCGAACCTCCAAAGAATGGTCTATGATTTTCCTTGGTGCTTTCTTTCTCTTTCTCATTCTCAAACCTAAACTCCCTGTAGCTTCTCTGCTTATTAAGAGAAACCGTGTTGTCATCAGCAAGAGAGCCTCCACTTTTATTCTTTGATGACGACGAGGGCCAAATGCCACGTACAACTCCAAAGTCATCAAAACTTGTTTGATGCTTTGTACGGGTTGGTTTTTGACGTACTGGTGAGGAAGGTTGGTTTGGAGATGGTATTCCACCATTGCTTGACCGTGTTGGTGAAGAAAGAAAACGTGAGCTGATCTCACGAGATTTTGGCCTTCTTTGTTTCAAAGATTGATCGGAGACACAGAGTAGTGGTTCACTGTCAGTCTTCATAGTCTCTTAACAGGAGAACGAGAGGGAATCAGTTAAGATTGAGGTTTAGACTTTAGAGGGTTGTTTTATTTTAAAAAAACTGGATAAGAGATAAAAACAACACAAATGTAACACTGGCCGGCTAGCCCTCTTGACCAGTCTATGTAACAAGTAATTGCGTCGACAAATGTTATATGAAATACATGCTCGCAAGTAGTTGAGATTGCTGCTTTGCCGGCACTTGACGTTACGAGAAAACGTGATGGGCTTCTTCCACGTGTCCAATGCTTTTCCGCAGGTATCTGACAAACGCACTTGGGTACAAGTCGGTCAGTGGCGACTGAGAAGCCAAAGCTGAAAGCTCTCATCTATTTGTCAATTACAACATTTTCAAACTTTAATCTAAATATATATATATATAAGCTAACATGATCTTAACCACTTAAAGCCGAGCAAGCCAGCGTTTGTTCACCTCAGATCATGTCCCGTAAATATAGATCGACCTTTGATCATTTAAGTTTGAGCTTGTTTTAACCCCTTCGAAGCTGCTTCGCCGGCACGCTTGCGGCTTGCATCTTAATCACCTCATAGACTTACTATCAGAACCAGTAATGGTATCTAATAAAAACAGAGACAAACCAAGTTGATAGAGGAAATAAGGTTACAAAGGCCAGAGCCAGTTAGCAAATTTGGCAAGAGACCTCTATGGGACTCTCTCTCTCTCTCTCTATATATATATATATACACACACATATATATAAGCCGAGCAGCCTAGCTGACATTAATGAGCTGGAAATAGGGTTAAGTACAGAACATGGCTAGGAAATGGGAAAGGAGAAACAACGGTTCTCACTTATAGTCGACAAATGTTGATTCTTAATAGATAATATTTGATATTTATGTGAGAATATAAAAAATACATATATACAACAACATGCACTTGTAGAAGTAGAACCATCAGTAACGCCTAATCTGGCAAAACTAGCAGTGTATTGGACCCCGATATATTTATTGGAGAATGTGAAATTAGTGAAAGTTGCACCGTTGTAATAAAGGATGAGAATAATCTAAATACTTGTCCCAAAGAGGTTTGTACTTTTCCATCCCAATTTTCAACCATGGTTTTGCGTTTCCATTGAAGTGCAGCACAGCACCTCTCGCTATCAAGTGAGGATCAACATTCGTGTAGCCCAATCCCAGAACATGCCATGATGGATCTAATGCCTCTGTCAACCCATAGAATGTCAAAAGTCCAGGTGGCAAAGTACCTAGTTTCCACAGCGTTCGGTCCACATTCTTTGCTTGCCAGTAGTGGTAGATGTTGGTTACATTTCTTTTCCTCCATTCAACCAAGTCGAAGACATTCATCCCAAACGCCCAACCACATGCATCAGGATCAAAATGTTCCCGTATAAGAGGATGAGAGTAGTTCAGGTACTTGTGGTATCTGTGAAACGTCTCCATGCATGTCTCTACTGCTCCATTAACATTTCCATTCAAATCAATTGAAAAGAGGGCCGAAAGATCCTTCTGAACGACTACATCATCATCAAGAAATACCACCTTCTTTAATGCAGGAAAAACCTCAGGAATATAGAACCTGAGATGATTAAGCATGGACAGATATTTTGGGTTCCGGAACTTGATTGGCGTCCTGCCATCATCACTATGGCCTGAGAAGTAATAATTTTGTGTTTCGGAGTCCTGGAGCTGCTTCAGAACAGGAACATAAGAAGCATTCATCCATTTGAAATCTTCAAACTTCTGAACCTCTACAGTCACGCCCCAAAGATTTTTCATGGTAAACCAAGCCTTCATTGCAGCATAGTTTATCTCATCCGTTACGATATGGAAGACAACCTTATCGGGATCTTTGGAGTTTATGGCTGTTGAATTGACCACAACTGAAGTTGCAAGGATATTGTCAGAAAAGACGCAGAAGTGGTAAAGACTGTTATCTGTAAGTTTTTCCTGAATTTGCAACCTTTCTTTAATTCTCTTTTGCAGTTTTGAATTTTCAAACCAGTGCGTGGTTAGCTGAATACCAAGGCAATAAAGACCTTTTGGAACTTCTTCAGCAGCAATTTGTCCATACTTTGAACTTTTCTCACTAACAGAACTCATTTGTTCTTCTAGAGCTTGGATCTTGGCTTTTAATCTCATAATCATAGTTGCACTATCATAATGGTATTGTTGGGCTTGGTAGAGCAAAGTTGCCATTTCACGGATTGCTGCTTCCGACTCGGTGGTTGTTAAAGGAGCTCTCCTTGTTGCAGTATTTGACAGTAGGAGCTGTGAATTTCGTATTTGTGCACTTAATTCCCAGGCAAACTGGAGATTGTTGCTTTCTTTCGCAATCACCACGAAAGCTTTAGCAAGAGAAATTTGTTCACTAAGTTGCCTGGTTACAGAGTTGGGGCTTAGCATTTCTTCAGTGATGTTTAATCCATCCATAATTCTGCGACGTCTGTGATGATTCTGGAAAAGAATATAGCAAATATTATTTAAACTTTCATAAGGGAAAACCTGAATGTCAAAGAAATGAATAGAATCACCCATGACATCATTTTCCCTACAAAACTTGGGAGTATGTATTCAAGTGAAAGATACAAGATACCCATTAGAGCATTGCAAACTTAAAAGGTGGATACTCAGCATCCAGCATTGACGTTCTATTTCCTCGTGAAGTTTTCCCAACCAAGAAAATTATCAACACTGATTAAATTTATCAGTCATTAGGAAATAGATCCTTTTGCGAAGAACAAGGAAGTACACAGTTAAAAGTAAGTCCACTGTATATAGGGAGAATGCAGAATAAACAATGGAAAGGAATACATCATGGTGTCATATTTAACTTGCCAAGAATAGTAAAGTAAAGAAAAAGAAACCCAAAAAAAAAAAAACAATGCTACCGTCTTTTAACCAGTTCATATTTTTTTAGTTCTATTTTCATGGAACCATCATATCTGACACTGTCCTTTTACAGATCATCCAAAGTTATCAAATTTTCACAAAGCGAGCAATATATCTATCACGTCTATCTGATTGCCTATAAGAAGCTGAACGGGACAATTTGGATATATCACGGATTTGGCGAGCAACACTGCTAGAACCTTGAATGGAGATTAAAGAGGCAGAATATTTGTCTAACAAGTTTAATATGTGATAGTAGACCGCCAGCAGCCTTTAAAAAATGTATGAATGATCAAAAGAGAAAAAGAATCTGCTTCAGAGTGCAATTGGAACTGTAATTAATAACTTTAAGCAATTCACCAAAACTAGTGGTGCTAATGCTTTTCAAAGAAGGATAATTTCAGGCCACAATTATCTGTACCCACTTATCCTAGGTTAGAATTGGCTATGTAGTAGGAGGCCAGATAGCAAGACATGTTCAGTATACTGCATACGTGCTTTTTTAGAAGAATTGTAAAACAAGCAGTAACGATGATGCGCCGAATTACCCAGTAACAAAACCAAATGCCATAAACACGTCTCATTTACATAAATTGAATAAATTCATTAATCTTTGTTTGGTATAGTACATAGATTCTAGGAAATATGCAACACCTCCTTTAAAGTTTTAAGTAGCAAAACCACAGATCAAGACGATTACACAAACAATAACCCCATAAACAAAGCAACAAGCAGACAAGAATATCACTATAACAATCAAAACACCATCTAATGGCATCATAGATCTCCCAGATTTTGAGATGTCGGTCCCTAGTTAGCCATAACATTAGCACTAAACCCAGCCAAATGATATATCCGAATATTCAAGTAAAGAAATCTCAGAACTGAAAACAACAACCTAATAAATTTACCCCACATTTTCCAAGTCCACCACAGAAAATTCCCAGTTAAAACTCAAACACTATCAAACAAAAAACAAGCTCAGATCTTTACCTTTGGGAAGGATGGCCTGGATTCAATTTGGCTCTCTTTGCCAAAAATGACAATGAACAGCAACACGACTATACCACAGAGAGTCCACCACACCACATTAGGCCATCTCCTCCTCACAGGCCGTCGAAAGTCCAAGGGTCTCCGTCTCATCGTTACAACTTCCCCAGAAAATCAAATCCCAAACCGTGAAATTTCAAATTTCAAGCTATCCGTATCCAAACACAATCTGCACACCAAAGCCAAAGTTAGGCCTCTGGATTTGGGAGGAGTTTTTCAAGATCTGCTGGGTAGGAAGTGAGCAAAACTGCTTACGGCTTAGTATTGTTTATGGGGAGATTCGGCATATAACTGAATACATTTGAACTGATTTTTGGGAAAAATCAAAAGTGTGATATTAACTTTTTGTGTGTAACAAATGGTCATGTACGTGTGACGATTTTTTCTTATGCCTTCAATCAAAAACTCATTCGGGTTTCGTCTCTTCCTTTGTACTTTTCTGGGGTTTTCAGTGGCCGTCGTGATTCTGCTGCTTTACTAACTTCAAAGCAAGAAGTAGGAGAATAAATTAATAATTCTAATCATGCTTCTCAATTTATTTAAAAATTAATATTATTTAATGTTAAAATTATGTCATCTTATGTCATGTTAAAAATTAATATTATTTTGTCATCTGTAAATTATGCACAAAAAGTTTTTTTTTAAAGAATGTTTCGAATATTATAAACATTTACTCCAGCTATTTTTGTAGCCTACATGTCGATTGTTTTGACTCAACAATTGAGCCACCAACTTGAGGAAGAGTAACTATTATTGACCTTGGAAGCTAAAGTAGGATCCATGAAGAACCAGAAATCTCGGAACGAAGACGATTCCAGAAGAAATAACAATGTGCAACTCCAAGTGTGTATGCACATAAAAGTGTGATTGTCTCGCTAATACTGTGTATCTTGCGTTTAGAATGTTAAAAAAAAAAAAGATGACTTTCAACCACGTAATTGAATCTCGTTTTCTTTATGAATTCAATTCACATCTCAAATGATGTAAATTGAATTCTAAGTTAAGGAGCCAATTCTTTTCAAAATATTAAAAATTCTTTTTCCAAATATACACATCATAAATATAAAAATTACTATAAAATACGAACATATTGATTACATATTATTTTTAGTTAAGGATAAAAAAGTTATATAGAGTAGTTGAATTCATTTTTATTGTGTTTCAAACAATGTAATTGAATCAATTCTAATATTTATAGATTTATTTCAAACAGTGTATATCGAATTTAATTCAATCCCATAAATGTAATTAAATTCAATTCGTTAATAAATCCAATTCAAAAGTTTTCAAATGATCTGTAAGGTTTAGCCCCTTTTCCCCGAAGATTTTGATTTGATTTGAACGTAGAAGATGATGGTCTTGCCAAGTTCACAACCTCCATCTTCGAGAGTAACCCATCTCCCTATTGGCATAGCGTAGTTGGGTAAGAGCAGCAACGACATCGCTTGTCGATAAGTGTTATGATGTCTGCAGAAAACATTTTTAGGACATTTCACAAGTTCCAATTTAACTTTTTCCCCCAAACCGTTCCCAAATTTATGCGTTGTCGAAATTTTATTAGTTCTACTCAAAAGGATGGTTGGCATTTGGGCATCAGATAGTCTGTGCCACTAGTTCTGTACCTATTCTCTTCCACAATAAAAACGTCGACGTCTTAATTGAAAGCTAACGTCTCAGCTTCACGGTCGTCTAAGCCGAGCCATACTTCCTCCTCTTTTTTATTTTGCTTCCTGCTTCACTTCACTTCTTCGATCTCTCTCTCAACTCTTTCCATTCATATTTATTAGATCTTGCTCTAGCTTTTGCCAACTTGCTCTGTTCTTCATCTTCTTCTTATGGCCTCTGAATAATTTATCTTCTTCTTCTATCAAAAATAGCAAGCCCAGTACTATGGGGGATTTTGTTTTGCTCTTGGTGTTTTAGATGGCCCGAAATCAACTCCTAGCTTCAAACCAAGTTCAGTCAAGTACGTCTTTTATTAATTTCCCTCTTGTTTTTTCTCTGGACGCTTTAGGGTTTTCTCCATCTACATTTCCAAATTTTTTATGGTTTACTCGCTAACTTTTTAAGCTGTTAAACAGATGAAATGATTTCTAAGATAACATACACAATGGTTTCAAGGGTTAATGTTAATGGCTTAGTTTTCATAAACTTAAAAGTAGAAATCTATCTTTTTCCATTTTTATGATATGTTCGATGATAAAGACATGCTTGAAATGTTACTTTAGTATACAAGCGCTGCAAGAATGACAAATTGAGCTGAGACTAGGAAAAGGCACAGTCATTTCTTGTTTGTTTTTTGTTAACTATTTCTTGTATTGGACAAATTTTGGAGTGAAAGCCATTTTATCGTGCTTTAAGGACAAAACACATAACATGCTGAAATGTCTTACTAATTGCAGGCTTTGCCGCCAATTCAGAGAACAAAACTTTCTCCAAAAAGTGGCATCTCTCTTTCTTAGGTCTTGTTAGTCAGTATCTCTCTTTCTTTCTTTTTGTCGATTTTTGAACCACAATTTTTGTGCACTTATGGAATTAATTGTTTTCTGTTTGTATAAAAATCATCTGGGTTATTAATGGTTTTATTGTTTTGAGAGTATCCTTTGGTATCTTTCTGAAGAATAAACAGAACTTTAAATGATGTTGGTGATAATTACTAGCTCTACATGCTTAGTTTCAGTTTGTTGTCAATAATCTACACGTTTGAAGTTTCAATGTATGTTGTTTTAACCATATGCTTACTCTCATTTCTGGTTGTAGATATTCACCATGGCTACAAGATCAATGACTCGTCTGGTCTCTTGAAGGTTCTGAAGCGGTGGAAAAATTCTCAGTGAGGAGGAAAAAGTTGTAGAAAATGTCTATATCAAGGTAATTCCTGCATTCGTTTTATGCATCATCTTGTATTGTTTCATTTGTTTCTTATTCCTTTACATTTTAGTGGTTTCCTCACAACTTGTGTGTCATTGAGCTTGTATGCAAATTTTGAATTTTTGGTTAATACTGGTGAATGCTATGGGAGTTGGTCTTTGCACATATCACATTTTTTGTTGCTTATTCTCAATGTTCTTCTAATTTATTCTTTTGGTGGGTAGTTTCTTTTTCTTTGTTTAAGGCTATTCTTTAAGAAAGTGTGAAATTTATTAATCATGTATTTTGAGATTGGTTCAGTGTAACATCCCATCACCGATGGGAAAGGTAATTTGGTCATTTGGGACGGGTTAGGCGAGTGTAACTATACATCGGCATGTTCATGCATCATATACCTTTATATAAATATGAATGATAATTTTTGTACATGCGCATGATTGTACATGCATTCATGACATTTCCTGACATATGTGTCTAAATGTAAGTGTTTGTGAAATATGTGATAATTGTGTTTAAAAACTTGACTTGGAGTGATTTATGTGTGTTTTACATTTTTAGGGACTTTTAGAAATTTTTCTGAAATTTTTGGAGAAAATTTTCGGACCGAAAAAAATCACCAAGTGGCCGATTGATTGGTTTCCGGTACTGAAAATGACTGTCTAATGGCACTGGCAAATTTGATACATGATTTAGGAATTATTATTTTGAGCCATGGAATTTTTTTAAAAAAAATTAGGTGAGTATGTAAAATGGTGACATGTGGCAAGTGACAAGTGCGTCTTCTTTTTATCTAAAGTCACCATTTAATTAATTGTTTGAAGCCCTTTCTACACTCTCACGACACTTCTCATTTTCAAAAGGGTTTGGTGATTTGTTTTTTTTTGGATTTTCTCCTCCACCTTCGTAGCTCTCCTCCCCTTTGTTTCTTTCGATATTTTACCCATCTTTCTTACCTTCTTCTTCCTTGCTTGCTCTTCTTTTGTACATGAAAAAAATCCAACATAAAACCTAAGCCTTCAAGTTGATGATGTCGTGGGTGTATGGTGGAGGAAGTTAGTGAGTTGGTGATCTTTTGAAGACTTGGAAAGTTGAAGCTTGCTTAGGTAAGATTGTGTTTTTGGCTTGCTTTGTTGTTAAATGCATTAATTGTGTTGTTTATGCACCAAATTGTATGAGAATTTTGTAGGTATATGTGGGTATGTGGTATGTAAATTGGTTAATTAATTGATGGTTGATTGATGATTCATGAGGTAAAATCTAATGAATGTAAGTAGAGATATTTAAGATGATTGGAAGTGAAATTTGTGCTTAAAGATTAGTGTAGAACATGATGGATGATGGCGTGTGTGTGTACTAAAATTTGTGGACTTATGTCCAAGGATAGGATGTGAGTGAGTAATAGTTAGGGGTGAGCATAATTCGGACCGGCCCGATTACTCGGCCCAGCCTTGCCCGAATTAATTCGGGTAACAAAATGGTAAAAATTCGGTAAATCGGGCCGGCCTGAAAATTACCCGAATTATTTCGGGTAAGGGACGGGTAACTCCGAAAAAATTCGGGTTACCTGATTACCCGAATTAAGTTTTTCTCTTTAGTATTATACTATTATTAGTTTGAAAATTGAATTAAAATTAGGGCTTCCTATTCTAACTTCCATTCCCGATTCTTCTTCAGTTCTTCTCGCCTTCTCTTCTCGCCTGAACCGCCTTCTGCCTTCTCGCCTCTGCCTTCTGCGTTCTTCTTCTCGGTTCGTCTTCTTCCTTCTCGATTCCTCCTCCGTCCGTGGTGTGTCTCCCTTGGTGGGTCAGCCTCCTCCAGCTGGTGCGTCCCTGGTGCGTGCTTCCGCGCGGTGTGTCCCTGGTGCCCGGGGCTAGTGATGCCTTGTCCCTGGTCACCGTTCGTAGCTGGTGCGTGCGTCCCTGGTGGTGCGTGCTGCGTGCTGCGTGCTGCGTGCTGCGTGCTGCGTGCGTCCCTGTTTCTTTGTACCGTAGCTGGTGCGTGCGTGGTCCGTCCCTGGTCACCGTCCGTAGCTGGTGCGTGCGTCCCTGTTTCTTTGTTTGTTATTAATTTTCAGTTTCTTTGTTTGCATGCTTATATAGTCCTCTTTTTCTTTGATCCATTAAGGTCATATGGTTTGACCTTCTGGGAACTCAATGTTCACAGTTTTTAGGGTCTGAAGTTTACTTCTATTTCCTTTCATTCATTAATCATTATTGTGGACTGCAATTATGTTCTTGTGCTGAGAATAAACAACACAAAAAGTAGAAGAGCACATCTTGCCATTAAGTTTAGGATTTTGGTAATAAATTAGGAAAAGAACTGCATAGTGGCCAACTTGAATGGATAGATAGGAAGCGGAAGGATAACTAGGTGTGTTAATTATAATTTCATGTAACCAAGTGGATCTCAATCAATTAGGTGTAAAATGCACCCTAATCATTAAGAGTGCAACCTGGTCGACCAGATCTTAGTAACTACCAAAAATGAAGATTATATTTCACCATTATTAAATCTTTGATGTACCAGTTCAGACCTTAAATATAATATTGCACCTTCCAAAAGGTTTCTTATGTAGATTGTAAACTAAGAGAATTACACGTTTTTCATGAGCTTTTCTTTTTAGTAAGTTGTTTTGGATTTCTGCACATGGATCTTATCTTATATCACTAAACTTCTATTTCCTTTCACTCATGCTGGGAAATTCAGGAGCTACGGTTCCTATAACATGCTCAATTTGAGATATACTCAAGAATGAAGTTAACAATAGTTAACAATACACTTACTTCTCTATTAACAATAAACAATAGCCAAGTTAATTTTGTCGATCTAATGTGCTGTTTGCTTTGCATTGTATGTCTTAGTGATACTTATTGTTGCACTCTCAAACTTGGGTTTGTTTTTTCCTATTTTTAGATGGAAGAAGGAGGGTCAAATCATCTAATGATTCCAATCAATGTCGATTGAGGCCTCTGGAAAAGAGAGGCCTCCACAACCACAAGCACCAAAGCGAAAGACTATGGCAAAAAGATCCGAGGTATGGCATCATTTTACTGCATTTGTGGCTGAAGATGGAAGTAGAAAAGGTAGATGCAATTATTGTGGTAAAGAGTATGCTGCCGATTCAAAAAGTATAGGTACTCGTGCACTTAATTATCACATGAATCATTGCACAATGAGCCCCTGCTTAGATCCTAATCAACGTGAGGTTAATGTAGTTAAGGGTGAGGGGGGTAGTCAAAATATTATGACAGCTTGGAAGTTTGACCAAAATGTAGCTAGGGAGGCTTTGACGTATATGATTGTAGTAGATGAACTCCCTTTCAAAATTGTAGAGAACCAAGGCTTTAGACATTTTATGTCTAAAGTTCAACCAAAGTTCGTTTTTCCATCCCGATTTACTGTGTCTAGGGACAGCTTCCAACTCTACATAAATGAGAGGAATAAGTTGAAGCAATTGTTAAGGAACTCCACCCATAGGGTTTGTCTGACAACGGATACATGGACTTCTTTGCAAAGAATCAATTATATGTGTTTAACTGTACATTTTATTGATAATGATTGGAAATTGAACAAGAGGATTATTAACTTTTGCCCTATTGATAGTCATAAGGGTGAGGCCATTGGTATGGCAGTTGAGAGGTGTTTGATTGAATGGGGCATTGATAACGTGTTAACGATGACTGTTGACAATGCTAGCTCGAATGATACTGCCATTGCATATTTGAAAAAAAGGTTTAGCACTAGGAAAAATAGTGTTATTCGATGTGAATATTTTCATGTTAGGTGTGTTGCTCATATAACTAATTTGGTGGTTGGTGATGGTTTAAGTGAAGTTTCTAGCTCAATTATGCGAATTCGAGCTGCTGTTAGGTTTGTTAGACAATCCCCTGCTAGGTTGAAAAGGTTTAAC
>JANZLF010000009.1:10780897-10794995 GCA_026546835.1 Erythroxylum foetidum | reverse complement strand
TAGGAAGTGCTTTATTTTATGAATTATATATGTAATTTTTATACTTATTTAATGAATTATTATTTTATATTTTCAATCGGCCTCAAGGAATTTTTTTTAAATTACTATCTTATGCATTTAGCGAGGTTATTATTTTATCCCATTGGCCCAAGTCGGGACCGAAGAAAATTATTAATTAATCGAGGTTATTAATTTATCGAATATTCATTTATCAAAGTTTTACTGATGTAGACATAGAATTTAAGACTGATTTAATTAGGATAACTTATTCTATATTAGAAAGAAATATATTGAATCAACATCTCAACTTTTTTTGTAATTTTTCAATCAAAGGAAGACAGTAGCAGCTTCCTTAAAGAGATGGGGAGGACAAGGTACATGAAGGGAGGAGACATTATTTTGAGTCTACAAATTCTTGAAAAATAGTCTTCCTTTACATTCAATTCTACCTAAAAGGACCATATGGCCTTTAACCTTATTTACTTCCAGAATTGACAATTCATTGAACACTCTTAAAGATGCAATAAGCATGGTACTATAAGCTTCATGTTCTTTAGAGAAGAGGATTAAATCATCAATAAAAATAGAGAAATAAGTTGAAAGTTACTGCATTTATCTTAATCAGTTTATATAATTCCTTGATAGAAAGATTAAAGAGGTAAGGTGATAAAGGGCTCACTAGTCCCCTTACCCCTTGGAATAGGTGAGTTGGTTCTCCATTGATTATGACACAAAAAAAGTTATTGTGATGTAAAGTTTGATCCAATTTCTAAATTTCTATGAGAATTCAAAATTTTCTACAAAATTGGGATGAAATCCTAGTTGATTGTGTCAAAGGCTTTAAAGAATTCAATCTTTATCGCATAATTTTTAGACCCTTCTTTCTTGAATATTCCTTAAATAACTCATAATCCATTAATATGTTATCCCTTATAAGCCTCCCATCTATAAAAGTCCCTTATAATTCACTAATGATGTTTTATAGTACCTTCCTCAACCAATTAGCAAGAAGTTTTGAGATGATTTTGTATAAAAAGTTGCAACATGATATCAGTATAAACTTATTGAAGAACGTAGGATTAAAGAGTTTCGAAATCAAGAGAAGAGAATTCAACCATCCTATAGAGCACTAAAAGATGAAGGAGAGAATGCACCCTAGTTTAAGGCATTAATGATCACTTGGCTAGTCATCAAGAATAGAGTCAAAACTAAAAGTAGGTGGTTTGAATCATTTGAACCTATATGTTTTTTGCGTAAAGAAGCAGAAGAAGACAGAGATCATTTATTCTTTTAATCCAGATATCAAAGTTGTATGGAGCAAAATCTGGCTTATGATGGCTAAATATTATTTTTCATATGATTGGATAGTAACTCTTAAGTGGATTATATGTATTGTTAAGGAATAGATGCAAAGATTTAGCATTTTACAAGAAAAATTTCACAACAATAGTCTATTCTCTATAGAAAGAAAGAAACAAAAGGATCTATAAGCAAACAAAAATTAATTAGCTGAGGGAATAATTAATTAGATTTGAGTCATAACAATTGCAAAATCAGCCCAAATATAACCTATCTATTGGAATTAGGAACAAATGGAACATATAGTATATATAATGTAATCTAACTACATTTTTTTAGTTAATAACATCATTTTGGTGATTTTGTTATATTGTTGGGTTAACTTTGCTATGGTAAATGAAATCTTTATTCATTTTCTTTAAAAAAAAGGGAAGTCCAATTAATCTCTTTGAGAATTTTATCTCTCTCAAAAAATTCTTGGATAGCTTCAAAAATAGTAGTCTTTATAAATGGTTAAAAATTCTTACGAAAAACTATTAAAGCCATCAAGTCTTAGGGATTTCATAAGATTCATCTCAAATGCTACTCTCTTTATCTCTTTATTGCTTAATGTCTTTATTAAGGTAGCTAGTTTCTCCACTTAAGAATTGGTATGAGACGAATGGTTTAAAAAGAGGCAATAAAGAGGTGCTAAGTGAAGGGGAGCGTAGAATTCTTTTAAAGTATGAGAGAGCTTCCTTCTTACTATAATCATAGGATGAAGCTATTTTCCCATCCTAGTTTGTGAGGGCAAAATTCTATTGGTATTCCTACTCTGCAGTATATACCTAAAGAAGAATTTATAGTTCTTATCCCCCCTCCTTTGATGGAGCAATAAGTAGTGATTTGAGAGAACCTTAGCATATTAAGAATCGTTGTTTTATCTTTATTCAATAAGCCCTATTGTGCCCAATGCTTCTGTAAATTTAGTTGAATTCTAGTTATCTCTTCATTAATCTTATAAACCAATCCCATTATATTGATTCCCTCCTTTTGCCTTTTTAAGTAATTTCATCTCAGCCTTGATGTGTCTTAACTTCTTAACATAAACATAGGACTAGCATCCTCTAAATCTTTATGAAAGTACTCTTAGTAAAGTATTTGAATAACCTGTAGACTTTACCAAGTATTTATTAAAGTAAATAGAATTTATTTCCTTTCAATTTCAAAAAGATATTAGAGCAATAGAGGAGTATGGTCCAAAAATAGGGGATTCAAGACCCTTACCTTGCTTTTTAGGGAATTGATTGAGCCATTCCTTTTTTACTATAGCTATATCCAACTTTTTCCTATGCTAAGAGTTTCTTTGTTTATTGCTCCAAGTGAAGTAAGATCACTCAAAGCTTAGATCAATGACACCTATTTATTTCACACACTCTTGGAATTCCACAGTGAAGTTTCTCGTATTGATGTTCCCCTTAGATTCAAAAACATAAAGAGCACTGTTAAAGTCTCCAAGTATCAACCATGGCTCGTCAATATAGCTATGAAGTTCTTGTAGTTTCATCCAAATATATCTTCTCTGAAAGTTAAAGTTGTAACCATAAACAAAAGTAAAGATTTTAGTTTTCTCTTAAAGAAGGAAAACCTCAAGATATATCAGTTAGTTTATGCTTGCAACATCTGAACTTGAACAAAATTAAAGTTAAAAGATATGACTAACCTTCCATATTTTAATGGAACAACAAAAAGGTTAATCCATATAAGAACATTCATGTGTTTAATAATATGAAGAGAGACTCCAAGGGACCAGAATTAGAGAAAGGAGGGGGTTATTTTGCACATGCTAAGGGTTAGTACCAAGAACATATTTAGCATATGCAATAAAGTCAAACTTCAAGAGAATCAAGGTGTTCTCAGATAGTAAAACTCCACTCAAGTCATTATTTCTCCAATTTTTTGATGACCATGCTTTGATGATAGGAAAAGGGGGTCATTTCCCTTGGAAGAAACCTAAAGAAGTGGTTTTCTCAATTCTTTGCACCTTCCTTAAGGACTAATAAATTAGGACCAATTAGGAGTCTCCCATCAAATAGCTTGGAAGGATAGTACTCTAGCACATTACCATTCTTGTAACATCCCATCACTGATCGGAAGGATAAATTGGTCATTTGGGATAGGCTAGGCGAGTGTAAATATACCTCGGCATGTTCATGCATCATATAGCCTCTATATTTATCTGAATGGTAACTTTTGTATATGCAAATGATTGTACATGTATTCATGACATTTCCCGGCATATGTGTCTAAATGTAAATTTTTGTGAAATATGTGATAATTGTGTTTAAAAAATTGAATTGGAGTGATGTATGGGTGTTTTCCATTTTTAGGGACTTTTAGGATTTTTCTGGAATTTTTGGGGGACAATGTCCGGACCGAAAAAATTACGTAGTGGCTGACTGATTAGATTTTCGGTACTGGAAAAGACTGTCCAAAGGCACTGAAAATTTTAGATACATGGTTTTAGGAATTTTTGATTTGAGCCATTGGAATTTGGAGTAGAAAATTTATTTGTATTTGGAAAGAAACCCTAAAGTGCTTAAAAACAAGACAAGTAGCAAGTGACACATGTCACTTGCCTACTTAAGTCTTTAACTTAGGTTTTTTTATATTATTACCTAAGGGCTGTAACCTACTTACGACACTCCTCCTTCAAAAAGTCACAAATCACTTTTAAAAGACAATTTTTCTCCTCCATCCGTGGGTGCTTCGTCCTCCCTTCTTCGTTGGTTTTTTTTCATCCATTATACAAGAAGCTTTTCCTTGCTACTTGCTTGTTCCTCTTTTATCCACACACAAATCAAACCTTAGTCTTGGGATAATGATGATTGTTGGGTGTGGGAGTGATGGTCGTAGGTGGTGTTGAGAGGTAAAGAGTTGAAGTAGTTGAAGTGAATCAGAGATTGAAGAATTTAAAGCATGTAACTTGTTTAGGTGAGAATTGTAGTATATTGTTTGAGCTTTTTATTGCTATATGGTATGGAATTTTTGGCAAAGGGGATGAAAAGTTATGATTTTTGGAAAAGTGTTGCACTGTTATGGTAAATGTGTGACTAGGCAGTATCTTTGAGTGCATTTTTGACACCCTTAGAGGTGTTATTAAATTTCAAGCTCTTCATGAAACTTGAATATGGTCTTGTTATCTTTCCATCGCCACTAAGTATGAAATTTTTCGATATCTAGGTTGAGAGTACTGATCTGTTGACTTTTGGGTGTTAATATGCTTAGTGCTGGAAAATGTGTTAAGTATAAGGTTTGTGGTGATTATGCATTGAAGCTAAATTCTGGACTGTTGTGATATTAATTAGCTCAAATTGTCTTCTGGAAAGTTGTAGTAGAATGTTTTAGCTTTAAAATGGTGCATAATATGTTATTTTTAGATGTGCGAATTGTGAGTTATGGATTTTTCAAGAATGAATCTGATTTAGGTCATCTGTTAGTTAACAAGCTTTAACAGGACAGCCACCGTCATGGAAGAAATTGACCCAGTTAGAAATGTAATTGGCTTTCATGTCCTTCTGGAGAGTTGTAGTATGTTGTTTGATCTTTTTATTGATATAAAGTATGCATTTTTTGGATATTTGGGTAAGGAGTTATGATTTTTGAAAGATTGTGTGACTGTTCAGGGGATCATTTATGGGCAGAATCTTTGATTGAGAATTTGAGTTGTTTAAAGATTGAATTTTCTCCAAATTGTTCATGAAAGTTTTAGAGCATGTTTTGATATTTCTTTTGGCATAAAACTTGGAATTTTTGGTAAAGGGAATGAGAAGTTATACTCTTGGAAAAATGTTGTTCTATTTTGGGACCTTATGACTAGGTAGTAACTTTGATTAAATTTTTGACACCCTTAAGGGTGAAATTGGTTCAAGTTTCCTTGAAGGAACTTGTAGGGTTTCTTATTACCTTTCCAATGAGACCTTGTTTGTAATTTTTGGATAAGTGTATAAAGAGTTATGCATGTTAGAAATCTAGATGGTGGAAGAGAGGGAAATAAGTGCAAACTCTTATCTTTTGTTTTGTCCTAAAGCTTCTTTTGCTTATATCTTCGTCATCCGATGTCCGATTGGCCTGGTTCTCGAGGCCTCGGATTCGTATAATTTTTTATTTTGATTTATTTGTAAAATTAGGAATTTTTTAGAGCTGAAATTGTCGGGGATTGGTTAGGTCGAAGTGAGAGGATCGGGTAATGATTTTTCATATTTGTGTTTTATTTATAATTGGACCTATAGATGTCCGAATTGGGTGATTTTAGTATCTATGGCTTTCTAACTTGAGGAAAAAGTTATTTGACGGGCATACTTTTCTGATCATTTCAATCATTTCTCCAGTTATTAAAGATGTCCTCAAAATTGTTTATGAAAATTCTTTCACTTTATAAGAAGATATAAATTGAATAAACTTCATAGCTTTGATATTCGATAGGTCACATATTCCAACTCTATATCATAGTCAAAATCTGTATCAAAGATGTACCAGTTGTTTGTACTAAAGATCAACTCTGTATTGATGTCATGAAAGCTCTTAACAAGAATATAAAAGGTTGTCTCCTTGCTTATGAAATTGTGCTTTCTAGGATTCCACATCTGCATCTATGAATCTTTCTGGTTTGAACTTCTCTAGTTCAACTAATTCTTCTTTATCTTGTGTGATTTCCCACATGTTGACCATAGCTATTGTTCCTGTAGGAATGAAGCTACCACCAAGATGAACATCGTTAATGGCTAAAAAAGACCAAGAAAGTAAATGTCCTAGTGGATGAACCCTCGGAGTCTCTTGAAGATAAGAACCTCATAAATGGACCTTGAGATTCCAATAACACCATCCATCTGAGCTTAAGCTTTGGCTTGAATATCTTATTGTAATACCATTCTAGCAAGAACCCACTCTAGTAAAATGGCTATAGTGTCTATACCGTTAAAAACCATCTCTTGGAAAAAAAATGTAATACGTTTATTAGTATCCTAGATCTACATGAAAGGCCAACACTTGTAATAACCAACACTTGTAAGGCCAACACTTGTAATAACCAAACATGAGACAAGAGACGTCCCCTAACGTGTAAACAAAACAATTCAAAATACTGACTTGAAAGGCCATTGTGGTTACTACATCCTCATCAACACTCAAAAAGTTCACAAATACAAGGGATACATCTTTATGTTATCCTCACATTCTTTACGGGCATATAGCATGTGACAATGTAACATCAATAAATGAAAAAATATGAATGCACAGACTCATTGTCACAGAATGCACAGACTCATTGTCACACACTTGTGCTGAAGACATTATCTGAAAACTTCATTTAAGACTTTCATAAAAGAAAATCTTAGTAGAGTGACTATCGTGTGTCACCAGATACTGAACTACCCTCTTGAGATGCAAGAACCTCATGTATCTCCCTTATAGCAAGTTTGTTGCACGAAAATTCACTAAAAAAATAGCTTCAAAGTGTCTGAATTCCTTTTCTGATCGACTATCATGTAATCTCGAACACCGAACATGATACTCGAGACACGAAAATCTCATGTATTTCTCTCATATGATGTCCGAAGCATGAAAATTCACTCAAAATTGGATTCAGAATACCTTAATTCATTTTTCTAGAGTTAAACTTTAATTTATTACTAATGTAATAAATCCAAAGAAATAGAAAAACTTTTCTTTATAAATTTTCCAGACCCGAAAACTAACCCAAAACAATCTTAGGCACCCTTATGGTAAATTTGGAATTTTTATGTTTTATGTTTTTATTTTTTGAAAATTACTGTAGATCCGTATGGCTGACGTTAACATGACATCAACTGCTGACGTGCGCACATGTCAATGCCAGTGCACTTGAGCCACTCGTACATTGCATGCATTAGTGTCGACATGTTATGACACGAACGCGCTGCCACATGCCCTTCATTCGGCTTGCCACATGGACGTCCCAGATGCACATAACCGTTGTCCCATGCTCATGGGAGTGTGGGTTGAGACTTGAGAGTCGTCAGTTGCACTTGCTCGCTGGAGTGATGCGTCAGCATGCAGTCCACACGCCCGTTGTATCGTGCACTATAGCGACGATGTTCAGTGTCTTGGGACTTCGTTTTTCACTCCGTTCGGCCTATTTTCAACCTGTTTTTTCATAACTAGTCTTATGTATATCACTTTTACGTAATTATATACATAAAAACTGAAAAAAAATGATTCAAAAATAGAGAAAAATCATATGAGATGAAAAATAAAAAAATCTTCATTTTCGACAATCCGATCACGTAGCTACTCTGATGCCACATGTAATACGTAGTATAGACCTTATTACGCATCCCAGATCTACATGAAAGGATTAAAAACGAAGGTAATATGAAATATACCTTATGGAAAGTGCTCCAAACGATCACAAATCTCCCAGGACCTTTTATGGAAAGTACTCTCCGATTCACGGGCTAAGTCTTTTTATAGTTTTCTCAATACTTAAGTTCTCTTAACAGGTCAGAGATTCCTTATAATTACGACTGATATGAGCAACTGCAGAAGACCTTAATATTTATATAACTTCCATATCGAGCTTCCCCATTACAAGGTCAACATGAGTCCGGTCTATACTACTTAGGATCTATTTTTCATCCAAATTTCGACCCATTAATCTAGATAATTTATTAGACCATTTATTATCTTTATCTGGATCAAATTATGTAACTCAACTGATAGTTTATTTAAAAATAAAAATACAATTAATAGTTGTCCAACTTTACAAGATTGGACAAAATTGTATAAATAGAAAAATAATATAACATTACCTATAAAACAATCATATCCGAGTCACTGGGCTTCTAAGCTTTCTCCATGTCAAATAATATGTTGCCAAAATCAGTTGTACTATCAACTTTCTAAGTTTCAAACACCCTTGTCGTTCTGTGTTCAGTTATGATTTTTCTGGCGAAGGCATTGAGACCAATTTCTTACCCCTCTCCCTCACACCTTGCAAGTCAAGCAAGCTAAGAATAGGAAGGTGATCACTTTAGTTAAAAACGCCTAGTAACTTATAGCCTTCACTGACTATGTTCTCAAGATCTAAACCATCTTCGAAACTGTTAAACTTGTAGCTTCTACTGAATACGGTCATCATCACATTGTCCAGAGATCAAAATGAAGCAACTTTCTAACCTTAAATTGACCAACTTTAGACATGGAATCATTAACCTCCTCAGCTATCTTTATACCCATTTTCATGTCTAAAAGGCTCGAAAGCACCTATTCTCATGGGATTAAATGAATGATTTGACGAGATTCTTCTCCAGTTGCGTCGACAATACTCATTGTATGGTCCAAAACTTATATAGCATGGACACGGCAAAATGGAACCGTGTCCGTGTGTCGGACACGTGCCTGTGTTTGACACTCACTGACACACGGTGGACACATGCCCGACACGTGTCAGAATTAAAAATAATTTTTATCGGCTCGGACACATCAGAATTAAAAAATATTTTTTTTTGGCTCGGATACATCTGAAGATTGCTCGGACATGGCTTAATGAAATATATGCTCCATATTTTTAAAGAGAGGCTTATAAGGTATTAAATATGTATGAACTATCAAGTTGTTGAAAGTCTTGAAACACATCAATCAATATATATCATATTATGATATATATATATATGCCGTGTCCGTGTTTACTAAATTTTAGTATCCTTGTGTCTATGTCTATGTCGTATCACGGGTCCGTGTTTGTATTTGTGCTTCTTAGTCCAAAACCCATTGCCCTATGAAAAAGCAGCTCGTATGCCGACTTTTTCACAGGCCTATAAGCAAAAGAGGTAGTGTTCAAAACATATCCTTGCCAGTTTCAACGTCAATTGAAATCACAAACCAAATGGAACCCACAGAAAAGGCCATCAAATGCTGGGCTTTGAATCTCTCCGCAAGTTTAGCAAGAACACGACGTGGTAGTTGCTCAAGTGAACACATCCAAAAACCCAACTGAAGACAAATTAGACGGACCAGGAATAGTAGACAAAGCTTTTGGACAAGCTCTTGCCCATGCTAGCCCACCAGAAGACAACCACAAAGCAAACATGGCAACAAAAGCCAACACAACATGCGAGAATAACCAACACTTACCAAAACAGCAACAACACCGGAAGAATCACGTATCCGACATTACAATAACATCCTTGAATACCATGAAAATACAAGAGCAGGAAAACGATAACATACTACAACAGGTGTGAAGCTTCTTAACTGTTGAAAGAGACTGGCTTAATGCTGGAGGATGTTAAATGTAGCGAATAAGGGATAAAACTTAAAAAGAAAAATCTGATGAAGCTTATAAAGATTGTTGCTTGATTAATAAGCACCCTACACGTTACAGAATTGTTTTGTTTTGCTCATTTAGCCGAGACAGAAAAATCTACTTATTAATCAAATTAGAAAGCGAAAATCTCTCGTCCCATTTATCAGCCCAACAGAAATTGTCTGTCCCAACAAACAAACAATCTTCATCGAACCCCAACGCACCAAATATTACTAGTCAAAATAACAGAGACGGTAGTGAGTGGGCAAAACGATTGGAGCATATGAAACCACAATCAGTTGAGCATATGAAACAGCAATTGATCTCTTTAGCAATTTTAGATAACAAAGGTTAACCTTGCAAGAATACGTGATCTTATAAAGCATTACCATTTATTAGACAATCTCGGAACATCATACAAGCACACCAACAATGCTTCATTTTCAATTGAAGAGAATCCAGACATACCAATACACAGGTGCAACCACCAGAAACTTGATTATTTTACTTGCATTATATGCTACGTTTCTCTAATATATAACAATAGAAAATATAACCACAGAAGAAAAGCAGCGCAAAGAAGATGAACTCTCCAGACTCAAATCTCGTTCGCTATGATGAGTTTTTTAATTGACAGACTATAGACTAAATCCAAGTCCGTCCAGAAAGTTGCAATACGTTAACAAATTGGCCAAAACCCTTCACCTTCCTCTGTGGTTGGACATAGTCTTTTTCAGAAAGGTCGTTGGTAACCTCCTATATTAAACAAAGTATGGATGTATGCAGCATCACTTACAAAAGGGAAGTGAGCATAACCACCAGCAAGAGCACACCCTATACACTGCAACAAGATCACGATGTACGCTAATCCAATCCCAGCCCAGTAATGCATCCCAAACCTACCATTATAGTGTATTAGAGGCATAAAATTGCTAGTATACCAGACAATCTGCAAGGCTGTTTCAAGTAGCATGCCCATCATAAGGTGGAATCTAAAGTAGTGAGGCCATTCTTTATTCTTCACAATGCCAATGTAAGCAAAATAGATATACAGCATTGAGAACCACACCGGTAATCTCGAGATTGCTCCTGGCACATAAAATATCAGATCTTCCAACCAATTGTAATGTCCTAAGAAGGGTTGGAGGTAATACCCTGCATCTGACAGCTGCAGGGCTATCAAATATGGTATACATGCCAATGTTCTCCACCACCATTCTGGCTTCTCAGTTATAACAGGGCAACGGAAACTGAAATAGTCATTCTTGCATGCTCTGGAAGAATCTAGGAGTCTTTGCTTTCTAGGTGAGATGGGGTACATGTTAGGAAGACCATCTTGACCTCCCAAAAGTGATGCTGATATAGAAAAAAGGTGTGAAAATGGTTTACCTGCCAATTACAAGAAAATCAAAAGCCTGATCTAAATGCTTCTAAGAATATTTGTTAACAATGCCTTTTTTTTTTCTTTTTGCTGAAAGTACTGTTGTTTTCTCTCAACCAAAAGTAGTTTTCTCTCAAACAAATTACAAAAAATACTCAAATTTCCACTCCCTGTTTTTGTTTCATGGTTGCTTAATAAACCAAATGCATAAATTCATGGAATATAACAAATATCTGTTCATGGAGTTGAGGATTTCTCATAGTCTAAGAGTATAACCATATGTCCTGTGCTTATTTCTGTTGAAAAACTTGGACAGATACAGCCTATGTATAGTTTATTGGCTCCTAAAAAGAGCATGAAATTGAGCATATGTGGCTACATGAGGTACCATAACAGACAGCTTCTTCAACTAATATGTGGCCGATATTCTTTTCCCAACCATACTATGCATTCACACTCCAACTAGATATTTTGAAGGTATCTCTTCAAGACCTACATCCACTAGTATACACCAAGTTCCTCCAGGATTGATTCATACTCACATTAACACCAAAGACTAGCTCAGGAATCTAATGCTTAGAATGAAACTTTGGTTCGAAAAGAAATGCCAGAAAAAGAATTGATAACCTTTAGAGGAGAAGGCATGTAACTGCTGATGATGCCCATGAAAACTTGCGCAGAGTGACAACTTTGGTGAAGAAAGCCAGTTAGAGTTGCTCTTGATAGATAAAATATTTGGTAATGGCTTATGTAACCCTAAGATCTTGGAACCTCTATCTCCAATTATATCTCTATACCTGGTTGACAGATTAAAACATCTTTCAATGCCAATTAAGCATGCTAGATGCACATACATTATGACACGAAAAATCGCATGTCCGGGTTGAACCCATAAGTGATTTTTTGCAAGGAATTTCTAGTTCCCCAGACACTTGTAGCAAACCCGTATGCCACAAACCATAAAATTGCATATGCAATCGATACATAAAGAACCAATATATCAACGAATTCTGTTTACACAACGGTAGAAAATTCCCTGTATGTAAACGCATTTGGTTCTTTAAAGAGATGAACTTGTTAAAATATAGCATGCCGTTAAATTAGCAGAGACAAGAATCCAGCTGCTAAAGAATTGGGCTAGAATTTTCAACATATATCTATATATACAAGTAAAAATGATCATTTCCAAAATGTAAAGAAAAAGCTGATAAACCAGCTTGATTAACAGATTTCACAATCTACTACTGAAATTTCTTAATTAAACAAACTAGCACTGATCATTCATCCACAATCAATAAGGCACAATAAAAAAGAAAAAGAAAATAAAAATCCATCCAAATAATTGGTAGAAGATTCTAGAATACTTGGAAAAGGGGAAAGAAACAAAGACTACCCGAATGATTTACATAGTTATGACTTCTCTTGAAAATGGAATGCCAAAAAAAAAAAAAAGAAGAGGAGGACAGAAAACGAATCTACCGACGAGGAGCCACAGAAGCAACAAGGGTGGGAGAGAGAGGGTGTGAGCGTTTGAGGGCGTAAAGACAGGCGGCATGGTTAGGGATATTAGCTCCGGCTGGGGTAGTGGTGGCTGCAGCCGCTACAACACCAACGGTGGACATCGTGTTTCTCGCTTTTCTACGCACTGACGTTTACTTTCCATGCAATGCACGGGACGGTCAGGGGAGGGCCGGTTACTTTATATATCAATTAAAAATTTACGTAGCTACGGCAGCGTTTTAAAGGTGAAAGTGATAAAGGCGGTGTAGTGCAAGTGGATTGACCGTAAAGATTAATTCCGGCCCAAGTCAGAGACGGGCAGAATTGGACAAATTGAATTTCTTCTTTTTCTTTGGTTCGTTTAGAAATTAGAACTCCTCAACTTTTCAATTTCAATTATGAATTCAATTTGCTATTCTGGTACTAATTACGGAAAACAACCACCAAATCGCACACCTATTGATGTATAATATCACTTAATCATAAGCTTCGTATATTCCTTTTCAAGACATCGTATCCAAGCAAAGTCAGAATATCTCCCAGAAATAATTAACATTAAGTAATATAATTAACACATCATAATTTAGAGCTATAAAATTATTTTTATGAGAATTCAAAACTAATTTTATTTTACATCGTGACTTTACCTTCTAATCTTTTATTTTTTTTTTCTTTTTTCCCCCTTAAAAGTAAAACTTAACTTTTATGACATGTCAAGAACCAAATTTTATTTATATACCCCGTTAATATTTTATTTCTAAAAAGCTCTAGCATGCTTCACCAAATCAGATCGAGCCTCTTTATTTTTGGATCAGGCCAACCTCGAGCTTAATTGTCACCCCTACAAATAAATTTCTATTATCTGTTTAAATTTCTTACTTAATCTTTTAAAATAAGCAAATTTTATTTTGTGCACTTCGAATCGTATGGCAATTTTAGTATTACCATTAGAAATTTTATCTTGATTCAAATTCATTTAACTTAACTTGATCAATAATTAAATTGTACCAATTAGTTTACTTACATAAAATACACAACAAATTGAAAATACATGAATTAGAGAAACTGAAAAAAAATTCTCTCAGAACCCATTATTTATCGATTAAATTGTTGAAGATGAAGTATTAAAATTTGATTATGTAGTACTTAAATTTAATTTAGTTTTGAAAATTATAAAAGGTTTAAGATAAACGAGTATGTTGAGATTTATTTTAAGAAAAAAAATCTTTTAATACTTACATTTTGTATTAAAAAACAACACTTTCCTAAAACTTTTAACATTTTCATAAATATGTCTTTAAAATTCTTTTGTGAAAATTAGACTCTTTAAGACTTAAGAGGCGATTGGTTCATAAAGAGGAATTATAATAAGAATGAGAATGAATATAGCGAAGAATAAGAATAAATATTATCATTATAATTATGATGGTTGGTTAAGAGAAATGAATGATTACCATTACCATTGATAGTGGTTAGTTTGTAAAAAATATTGAGAAATAAAAATTATATATATTTTAATTAATTATATTGTAATTATTTAATTACAATATTTTAATTAATGAATGAATTATATTTTAATTAATTATATTGTAATT
>JANZLF010000009.1:10746485-10756514 GCA_026546835.1 Erythroxylum foetidum | reverse complement strand
ATTCACTTTAACTTTCATAATCCATACAAATCTACTCAAATATCAAAGTCATCAAAACCAATCAATTCTTTTCTCATTAATTTCCTTAAAGCACAAAAGCATCTATAACACAATACATATACAAAAACATCATTTCATGCATTTAATTCCAACAATAGCTCTATTACAAAAATACGCTACATGCTACATGAATGAGGTTACGGAAGAACAACAGGTTCTTTCTTTGATTTTACCAAGAACCTCTTCTATTTCATGAAAGGTATATAGAGAGCGGGTTTGGTATTTGAATATTCTTTGTATCAATGATCTGATCAATCATGAACAATTCATTATGTATTTAGAATATATATACATATATATATATATAATATTAAGAGTATATTAGAATAATATATATAGAATATATATATAAAGAGTATATTATAGTATATTTATATAAATTTATATAAATTTAAATCTATAAATCAAAGTACAAAAATAAATTATTTTAGATAATTCCTAGTCAAGAATAGCCATCTTTCGGCTAACCTGGCCTCCTCCTTCCCTCGGAACCAATAAGGGGTGGTACAAGAATATTCACCTGTTGTCCATCAACTACGCCTTCCGGCCTGATCTTAGGCACTGACTCACCCTCTGTGGATGAACCTTGCGGAGGACCCCTTAGGTTTTTGGGGCATTGCAATTTCATATGTGGCAATTCTGCCAAGATCTTTTCGTTAGTTGGGGGAATAATCCGCACAAATAAGATTTTTTGAGGAACATATCGAGAGATAATTGATTTGGTTAGACAATGTGTGGTTGGTAAATAAGGATAATATATCATCAAATATTCAATATGATTCCATAAGATCTAGTTTCTACAAAATTATATCTAAATCCTTCAGTTTTAGTTGACCGACTTTTGAGCCATTTCTACTATCCAAAAGCAGTACTAGATCTCTTTTAAGTTGTCTTAGAAGCTAAGTCCGCTCTCTTGCACCTGTAAAGTCAACGTTGCAATTTTGATGAGTTTTGTTAACTCAATGAGCTACCTATCATCGATGGCTCACTCATAACACATGACATATACAATTTATGTTTCACATTCACAAACAATTCATGTCATCATATAATGCACATCTTTCACCAATTATAAAAAAAATACACCATATAACACTTTGTTCACTTATTCACTTTTTATATTCATAATGGTTCATAAAATTGAATTCAGTTATTCATATAATGTATAATAAATTGTATGTGCAATGTTCATGAGACTCACTTTTATTTATTACTTTATTGTGACGTCTCATATCTATTGTGGATACCTAGGTCATTAATAACTATCTCTTATCTGTTGGAGATATAAGGCTCATTATACATAGTGAGCCAAAGGTTCCTACCACATTCTGAGCTTTAAGCTCTTTTTCATTGACGACTCCAGTCACAACTACCTTTATGTTATCATGAATTCATGTAGTAAAATGCATCATATGTATTCAATCATTCCCTTATGCTCCATTATTTTTGCATTCACATTCATCATCGAACCTTGGTCTAGCATAACAATTAAATTGAATATCACATATTCTGTCAAATTCACATACAATGAACATTTCCAATATATTATTCATGCATCAAACGCCTCGGACATTCAATGTCCAGAATCAATACATTCATATCAAATAATAATTCAATTCTAAATTTAAACAAAATAATAAACCAAGGTGAGACCATCTAGGTTATTGCCTCGATGTCCCGGCAATATCTGGATTTTGTCACTCTAATTGCTCTTCTATATCATGCAATACATACACATTTTCACATTATTATTTTGCAAATTTTCATGAATACTCAATCATATACACATGTATATGTAGCATGTATAATGCATGCTCAATGACAATCCCATGTATATTTCCTTAATCCACATCTTATGATCATCCATCTATCATATCTTGTCAAACTTGATTATCCTCAGTTTATCAATCATCTATTCATCAATCATACATTTACCAATCCTTTCCTAGCATTATACATCCACGCAACTTCCCAATTCTCATTCATTTATACTTAATTCATATCATTCATAAGAACAAGTCAATCCATTCTTTAATTCTAATGCCAATCGACATCTTAAACTGATCAATCATTCAACCACTTACTTAGGCAACCATATAGGTTCATTTCAAACCTCAGTTAAGTCCAAAACACCAGGGTAAGTAAGAAAACAGTAGTGCATGATCGTGCTTGTGCACAATCATGCAACTCCCTGATAATTCCAAGCACGATCATGCAACAACCAGATGGCTCTGCATTTGAAAAGGAAAATGAGGTATTTAGGCAATACATTCTTCTAAACAAATGCTCTCAGATGTTCAACAAATACCCACAAGATTAGAAAAAATTGGTAAGTTTTCTTAACTTAAATTCCTAATTTTTGTGGGTTTTTTAGTATGGGATGGAAGTGTTTAAGATCAATGGCGACTTGGTGTTATTTTGGTGTTTCTTTGTATAGAAGTGGTTGAATATGACAAGAGAGTAATGTGTAGTACAATTCTATCTTAGGTTTGTTTCAACCATTCCTATTGTTCTGGCTATAAATTGGCCTATGGAACTCCAAATTGGGTGATTCCAACTATAAATGAAACGTAATACATAGTACTAAATATTCTTAGAAGTGACCCTAGCCTAATTCTAGCTGAATCATACTAGAATTTGAGATTGAAAATGGTGATTTAATGATAACTTTGTGTTGGGGCAGTTTATGATATTTGGTGCATGTTTCTTGATTTAGAACTTCAAATAACCTTATTTTTTATTATATGGAAACTAGAGACATAGGGGAAAATTTTTCTAGAAGACTGTGGATGTATACTATGTGAAAATTTAGGAACAAATGGAGGTATGAATTCTGGATAGGGGTCACAACCATGACTTATCATGCATGATAGTGATATGGTGAATTAACTTAGGTAAGATAGTGTTTTGAAGAAATTGGTGTTAAGTCAAGAGGACTTCACTTGTATTAATTTTGATGAAAATCAAATAATAATAATCTTAGAAATGTATGAACTATTTTGATGAGTTTGTTAAGTGTTCAGAAAAATGTAAGTAACATTTAGTCAACTCAAAAGGTGTGCTGTCAACGCCAGACGATATATCTACAACAGACAATACATCAGCAACAGACAATATAACGAAGTGCAATAACAGACAAAGCACAACACCAGATGAAGCGGAATAATAGACGAAACATCCTAATAGAAGAAGCATTATTACAAACAATATAAAAGGAAGATATTCTAGAACGCCAGTCAGTTAGTTAGTTGGAGTTAGTTATAGGACTCAACCAATAACCATTTCTAAAAGATTCAAGAAGCAGTTCTCAAAAAGACAGTTGGAGACTTAGGCTATAAATACTAGTTCTAGTTGAAGACTAATATAGCAATTTTATGTTTTTACATTAGAAAAATTATGTATTCAAAGTGCGAAAGAAGTAAGAAAATACATCTGTAACGTAAAGCTCAAAAATAATTTTCTTAGAGAGACAAAAGAACGCTAGGGCCTGGAGAGGCTAATATAGCTGATAAAGAATACTTTGTGAGAGAGACCTAAAGAGGCTCTGCAAGCATAGAAAGAATACTTGTAAAGTTGAAGAGTATAGTGAAATCTCAGACTAAATATGAGGACTGGATGTAGCCTAAGGTTTGGGATGAACCAGTATAAAATCGCAGCATCTATTCTTTAACCCTTACTTTTAATTTTTTATTTTTAGACGAGTAGATAATTTTACTTACGATTGCGTTACTTATCAACTTTAACAAAGTATTTTAGTAACCATTTGAATTTTTGTAAATAGATTTAAGAAGTCTCAAAAGATTAATATTTTCAAAAAGATTACACAATTCACCTCTCCTTCTTGTGTAGTTTACATATTATATCATATTTCTATATTAACAAGTGATTTACTTCAGTTGGTATCAGAGCGAGGTTTCCAAGAAACACTATCACAAAGTGAGGACAAAGATCCATTGAATTACTTATTTTTACAGCTGAAGGTGCCTCAGTCACAAGACCTCCTATATTCAATGGTGAGGATTACCATCATTAGAAAGACAGGATATGGCTCTTTATAGAATCCACACGTATCGATCTTTAGGATATCATCGAGAATGGTCTATATACACCAACAAATGATGAAGGCAATATCATCTCTCGTGACAAATGGTTAGTTGATTAAAACGCTTGATTTCAGTTGAACTCTAAGGCCAAGTTCTTTCTGAGTTATGCCCTAAGCAGAAGTGAATATGACAAGGTTCATAGATGCGTATTTGCAAAGGAGATATGGGACACATTAGCCATTGCACACGAAGGCATAAATCAAGTGAAAGAGTCCAAGATAAGTATTCTTGTTCATCAGCATGAGCTGTTCAACATGAAAGATGAGGAGACTATTGATTAGATGTTTGGACGATTTCAAACAATCGTTAACGGACTTAAAGCTCTTGGAAAAATCTACGATAATCAAGATCATGTCAGAAAGATTCTCAGAAGTCTACCTAAAAGATGGAGACCTAATGTTACAACAATATAAAAGGCCAAAGACTTAAGCAAGCTGAAGCTAGATGAATTGCTTGGTTCACTAAAGATACATGAAGTAGAGCTTGATGCAGAAGATAAACCCAAAAGAGATAAGTCTATCACATTAAAGGCCGCTCAGAAGAATTAAAAGACTTAGAAAAATAAAAGCACATCTTTAAAAGCATTAAAGATTGAAGAAATCAAGAATGATGATGCCAGTGAATATGATCTAGATTCAAGTGAAGATGATGATGAATTATCCTTCATTTCAAGAAAGATTCGGAGGATGTGGAAAAAAGAAAGCAATAGGAAATAAAGAATTTTCTTTTAAGAAGAATAACAAAGACGAAGCCAAGAATGAGAAAACTTCTATTATCTTCTATGAGTGCAACAAATCAGAACATTACAAGTCTGAATGTCCATTGCTCAAAAGAAAACATAAGAGAAGTAAAGAAAACAAAAAGAGCATGATGACAACATGGGAAGATGTGGACTCATTTGAATCTGATTCCGATTCAGAAGTGTCAAAACAAGCAAATATATGTTTGGTAGCTGAAAAAGAATGCGACAATGAGGTAACTTCTAACTTTAATGATCTTCAAGAGGCATATTTAGAATTGTTAGAAGATTTGCATGCTATATTAAAGCAATATAGGATTTTGAAAAAGAAGTTTATTGATAGCTTGAAGAACACGGAAGTGTTAGAGAAAGAAAACATCTGCCTTAAGAAACAAGTAGACGATATGAAAAAGAAAGTAACTGTAGATAAATCTGCGGAAATTAATCAACTAAAAAAAAGGATTAATATTCTTTTAGCAGATTTATTAACATTTACTGAAAGTACTAAAAAGATGAATGGTATGATTGGAAAATATAGGCATCCAAAGAACAAGAGTGGTTTAGGGTTTACTAATAGTAATGCTCATCATAATAAAAGTTTTGTTCCTAGCAGAAAGAAAAAGAAAAAAAATTCTTATTATTTGAGGAATTATTGTAATTCTAACCCCCAAATGACCTAAGAAAATATGGGTACCTAAGAAAGACATAATATATACTGCAGATCTCCTTTCTTGGAAAAAGCAACTAGCATCAATAGTACTTGGACAATGGATGCTCGCGACATATGATGGGAATAAGGTCTATGTTCCTAGACCTCCAAAATAAGCAAGGAGGATCAGTAACTTTTGGAGACAACCAGCAGGGCAAAATAATTGGAATCGGCAAAATTTGTAAAGATTCATTTGCGTCTATTGATAATGTTCAGCTAGTTAAAGGATTAAAGCATAATCTAATTAGTGTAACTCAATTATGTGATTCTAACTTTGAAGTATCCTTTAATAAAAATTCTTGTGTAGTCAAAAATAAGGATGGTTTCATATTCTTTTCTACCAAGAGACGAAACAATCTTTATAAGATTAATTTAGATGATTTAAAAAGTCAAAATATTTCATGTTTTATATCAACAGATGAGGAAAAATTGGTTTGGCATAAAAAGCTAGGTCATGTTAGTTTTAAACATATTTCCAAGTTGGTTAGACATGATTTGGTAAGAGGATTACCAAAAATAAGTTTTAACAAAGATTTCTTTTATGAGATTTGTCAGAAAGGAAAACAAGTTAAAACATCTTTTGTAATAGCCCAAATCATCCGCTTACAGATATTGTCCGCTTTGGACCTTGGCCCAACCAAGCCCTCACAGTTTTGCTTTTCCCAAGGCCTTCCCAGGAGGTCACCCATCCTAGAACTACTCTCCCTCGAGCACTTTTAATCTCGGAGTTTCAATGGGATCTAGTCTGTTAGGCCATGAAAAACACATCTGTAAGGAAGAGGTATATGTACCCTTATAAAGCGTACTTCGTTCCCCTCTCTAATCGATGTAGGATCTCACACTCTCCACCCCCCTTAGTGCCCAGCCCTCTTTGGGGTCTAGCCTAGCTGGCACAACGGTTCAGATATCGGCTCTGATAACACTTGTAATAGCCCAGATCACCTGCTTACAGATATTGTCCGCTTTTGACTTTGGCCTAGCAAGCCCTCACGGTTTTACTTTTCTCGAGGCCTTCCTAGGAGGTCACCCATCCTAGAACTACTCTCCCCTGAGCATGTTTAACCTCGAAGTTCCGATGGGATCTAGTCTGTTAGACCATGGAAAACGCGTCTATAAGGGAGAGGTATCCGTACCCTTATTATAAGGCGTACTTCGTTCTCCTCTCCAACCGATATGAGATCTCACACTCTCTATCCCCCTTAGGGCCCAGCCTCTTTGGGTCTAACCTAGTTGGCATAACGGCTCGAGTACCGACTCTGATACCACTTGTAATACCCTAGAAAACTACGAACTTCTGTGACATTCTTGGGTTATTCCCATTCAAGTATAGCTTCAACTTTCTTTGGGTCCACAAAAATACCTTCCCCTGATTCAACATGCCTAAGCAATCCTATCTCGCTTAGACAAAATTCACACTTTGAGAACTTATTAGACAACTGCCTTTCGCGAAGTATTTGCAACACAATCCAAAGATGTCTAGCATGCTCCTTTTCATTCTTAGAATATATCAGAATATCATCAATGAAGACTATGATAAACTGATCTAAATAGGGATGGAACACCCTATTCATGAAATCCATAAATACTGCTGGTGCATTTGTCAATTCGAACGACATCACTAAAAATTCATAATGTCCATACCTCGTCCAGAAAGCAGTCTTGTGCACATCTTTCTCATCAATCTTCAACTAATGGTACCCAGACCTCAGATCTATCTTTGAGAATACTGTAGCCCCTCTTAACTGATCAAATAAATCATCAACCACAGGGAGTGGGTATTTACTCTTGATGGTGAACCTGTTTAATTGTCGATAATCAACACATAAGCGGAGGGTCTTGTCCTTCTTCTTGACAAATAATAATGGTGCTCCCCACGGTAAAAGACTTGGTCTTATGAAACCCTTGTCCAACAACTCCTGTAGCTGAATCTTCTACTCTTTAAATTCTGCAGTGTGAGATCCCACATCGGTTGGAGAGGAAAATGAATTACGTCTTATAAGGGTACAGATACCTCTCCCTTATAGACGCATTTTCTAGGGCCTAATGGACTAGATGCCATCGGAACTCTGAGGTTAAATGTGCTCAGGGGAGAGTAGTTCTGGGACGGATGACCTCCTGGGAAGGCCTCGAGAAAAGGAAAACCGTGAGGGCTTGGCCGGGCCAAGACCCAAAGCGGACAATATTTGTGAGCGGGTGATCTGGGCTATTGTAGTGGTATCAGAGTCAGTACTCGGGCCAGTTGGACCGGCAAGAGGCTAGGCCTTCCCTTATAGATGCATTTTCCATAGCCTACCGGACTAGATCCCATAAGAATTCTGAGGTTAAACGTGCTCAGGTGAGAGTAGTTCTAGGATGGGTGACCTTCTGGGAAGGCCTCATGAAAAACAAAACCGTGAAGGCTTGGCTGGGCCAAGGCTCAAAGCGGACAATATCTGTAAGAGGGTGATTTGAGTTGTTACAGTAGTATCAGAGCTGGTACTCGAATCATTGTGCCAATTAGATTGGATCCCAAAGAGGGCTGGGCCCTAAGGGTATGGAGAGTGTGAGATCCCACATCGGTTGAAGAGGGGAACGAAGTACGCCTTATAAGGGTACGGGTACCTCTCCTTTATAGACACGTTTTCCATGGCCTAACGGACTAGATTCCATCAGAACTCTGAGGTTAAACGTGCTCAGGTGAGAGTAGTTCTAGGATAGGTGACCTTTTGGGAAGGTCTCAATAAAAGCAAAACCGTGAAGGCTTGGCTGGGCCAAGGCCCAAAGATGACAATATCTGTAAGCGAGTGATTCGGATTGTTACATCTTTTTCTTCTAAAAATGTTGTAACTTCTTCTAGACCTCTAGAGTTTTTACATATAGATTTGTTTGGTCCATCCAGAACATTAAGTCTTGGCAGAAAGAAGTATGGTCTCGTAATTATTGATGACTTTACTAGATTTTGTTGGATATTGTTTTTACCACATAATGATGAATCTCTTAAGTACTTTAAAGTTCTTTCCAAAAAGTTACAAAATGAAAAAGGAATTTCTATTGCTGAAATTAAGAGTGATCATAGTGGAGAATTTGAAAATGAAAAATTCAAAATGTTTTGTGAAGAGAATGAAATTTTTCACAATTTCTTTGCTCTTAGAACTCCACAACAGAATGGAGTTGTAGAAAGAAAGAACAGGACAATTCAGGAAATGGCAAGGAATATGCTATGTGAAATGAATCTTCCTAAATATTTCTGCGCAAAAGCTGTGAATACAGCTTGTTATATTCAAACTAAAGTATTTTTGCGATCTATTTTAAATAAAACTCCATATGAGTTATGGAAAGGAAGAAAGCCAAATATTTCTTCCTTCCATCCTTTTGGTTGCAAATGCACTATATTGAATTCAAATAAAAAATTGGATAAATTTGATTCTAAGATCAATTCAGGAATTTTTCTAGGATATTCGATGTCTTATAAAGCTTATAGAGTTTGTAATCTTATTTCTAAATCTGTTGAAGAATCTATGCATGTTAAGTTTGATGATGATTCTCATCTAGATAGAAGAGATGATTATGATGAAGAAACTCTATCTGCTCCATTAATTGAGAAACTAGATATGTCACCACCAGTTCATCCACCTGATAAGGTAAAGGATATTCCTGAAAACTTTAGTCTTAGGAAAGACTAGAACTATAAATCCTCTCACTCACAAAACCTGATTATAGGCGAAACTTTAGAAAGTGTGAGAACTAGGTTTAAATTTAGAAGAGAGGCAAATGTAGCTTTTGTTTCTGAGTTAGAACCTAAGAAAATTGATGAAGCTCTTCAAGATGAAGCTTGGATTTTAGCCATGCAAGAGATGTTAAATCAATTTATAAGGAACAAAGTTTGGTTTTTAGTTCTTAGGCCACCCAATAAATCTGTCATAGGAACCATAAGGGTATTCAAAAATAAACTAGATGAATAAGGTAGAGTAAACCGTGACAAAACTAGATTAGTAGCTCAAGGCTGTAATCAATAAGGACTTGATTATAATGAAACCTATGCTCCCGTAGCTAGACTAGAAGCTATTAGGATTTCGCTTGCATATGTTGTTTGTTATGATATAAAACTGTTTCAAATGGATGTGAAAAGTATCTTTTTGAATGGTTTTATAGATGATGAGGTTTATGTAAAGCAACCTACTGGTTTTGAAGATACTAATAAACTACATTATATTTATAGACTTCATAAAGCTTTGTATGGATTAAAACAAGAACCTCGTGCTTGGTATGATCGTCTAAGTTCATTTTTGATTGGAAATGATTTTATTAGAGGACAAGTAGATAAGATTCTGTTTAGAAAATGTATCACAAGTGATTTCATTATAGTACAGATATATGTAGATGATATTATTTTTGGTGCAACTTCTAAGAAGCTATGTTCCAGTTTTGAAAATCTTATG
>JANZLF010000009.1:10698627-10716956 GCA_026546835.1 Erythroxylum foetidum | reverse complement strand
CAACTTAATCGCAGACTCCCATTGCCCGGCGTTAGTTGCTTGCCCTTCCCCCTTGCCTTTTCTCTCTTTCTCTTTCACGCCTTGACTAGGCGGGCCGGATGGTAGATCACCGAGCCGGATCAATCTCTTTCTCTTAAGAGGCGGCTCCACTTCCTCCTCCTCCTCCTATTCTAAACCCGCTCGGCCCGCACTTGCTGGCACGATCGACAAAGATACCAATACATCAGGACAATCTTCAATGGGCGGAGGGGCCAACAACACTATAGAATGGACGAGCTCCGTTGTAGGGGGAACGCCTTCACTGGTCTCAGCCTCCCTCTGCTTTTTTCCTTTGGCCCGCTTCTTGGATCTGGGAGGAGAGGAGGACCCAACAAAATTGCTTATCCTTGCCATGGCTGCACAGTAATAAAAACAAGTCAGAAAGCAAAACCAATGCTCAAAAACCGCAGCAAGTAATTCAAATACGAGGGGTCAACCAGACAGGGTGGTTTTCTCTCCTAGCCCGCTAATTTGTGGTGGGGGTCGATAAAAAAAGAATCGGTCGAGGCCCCCGGGATAGCCCTGTACGAGCCGAGCGAAGTTGTATTGACCGAGCTCTTTTATGCGACCAACTACCTCCCACTCCTCTCTACTAAGAGATACGCGTGACATATCGTTCCACCGCTCGGCCAAAGGATATCTCCACGGCTGGGACTCACAGGGGGACCCTGTGGGCTTCACAAAGAAGTACTTCGTCCGCCAAGAAGAGATTTTTGAAGGCGTCCCAGCCGGGCGAAATCGAGCATCCCTATACTGTAGGTGAGGGACTCCGGCCCTAGAACTCGAGCTCTGATTATTCTCAAAAAATGGCGGAAGATGACAATCGAAGGAGGGCAGCCAAACTGATGGCACAGTAAAGCCAACCCATTGATAAACCTCCAGCCATTCGGAAGAATTTGACTCAGTATTAGCTGGTAGGCAGCGCATACCTCGTCAACAATCGGGGCGTACGGGGGCCTCATACCACCCACCCAGAAAAAACTTTCAGAGATAGCAAAATACCCACTCAGGTTGTTGTGGATTCGTTCGTGACTGAGAGCCAGCCTGGGTCCCCAGGATAAAGGGATGTTGTACCTAATAACCGACCGATTTAACTCCCCGACAGTCATCATCGATGCCTTTCTCGGTGACTCCCCCACAACTAACCCATCCTTCCGCTCTCTCGTCGAAATTTCCTCAACATCTCCTACCATACTTCTAGAACTAACCGTCGACATGCTTGCTAACTAGAAACTCTGGAAAAAAACTTTAGAAGAGGAGACGAAAAAAAAGGGCGTACCTATTTAATGGTTTGAGACGGGAAAATCGGACGACGGTTGAAATTTTTTTTTCGGGAACTGAGAGCAAGAAAGAGCAAATGAAAGCAGAGTGAAAGCAAGAGAACGAAACAAGCGTGAAGAAAACCCACAGTCTGTTGATCTGGAGTACTTATAGAAGACCAGTCGAACGACCGATCCAATCCACGCCCGACGCGTGGAGAAAATCCAAGGCGAGCTCGTACACGTGGCTGGATTTGAACCGAAGTGAATTAGGGTTATTAGGAATCCGGAGCGGCGCGGCGGTTGAAAGGACGTACGTGACAGCTGCACAACGGTTACAAATTCTGAATATCTGTCAGAGAGCACGAGCCGTCAATAATAAATGCCCCAAGTACCTTCACGCGCTCAATGGCAATGCGGATCCGGTCTATCTTGGCGCGGGCTATCATGCGATAAATATCAATGCCAACCGATCGGAATACTTAATCGCCAGACCCCAATACGAGCTGTCTCATAGACGACCTGTAACGTTGATATCTAATCGACCAGGCCTATCCCGAGCTGTCCCATGGACTAGCTACAAGACTCTTGCATACTCCTTCGACCCTTCTCCTTGCTCAGACTCTAGGAGTAGGGGGCTTATGGTCGGGTCGGTCGTGCTGGGCTCGAACCTAATCACAACGGCCTGTGGGTCGATCGGTTCATCTTTCAAGGATCAGTCTTATACCTTTTGGATATGCCAGGTCCAGACCCAATCAATACATCCATAGCCCGTTCGTAGGTGGAAGTCTCCCATGCAGACGTAAAAACTTAAACCTAGCACCTGCTCCATGTATAAGGTACGACTCTGCCATAATGGAGGCACGTGATTATAACCCTAGCTTTCTCTGCATACGGCGGTCCTACCTACACAAAAGACTGACTTGAGTGTCGGAGGGGCTTATCAGGAAACAACCCCCGACTTGCTTTCTTTGTTTTGCAAGAACCTTCAAGCCGGAATTCTCGTGTTCAGCAGTCGATTTTATGGATCCAAACGGCAACGTGCAGCCACGACTGAATCAAACTGAACCAAAAATAAAATATTGTATTTTTTCATTAATATTGAAGGACTTGTATTCTTTCTTTTCGTTTGTCTTGTGTCCAACCTTGGTATTAGGTTCCGATCTTTTAAATGATCTTATTCAGGAGGAATATCTGCCCCGTTCCTGCAACAGAGGCCAAAAGCCCTTTTCCGGTTTCGAACACTCAATAGTCTAGTCCAAGTCTCTGGCGTTCTAGTTTTCCATTCTCTCTGCGCTTCGTTTGGTTTTTGTTTTCAAATAGTTTCTTCCCTTCTCTTCTTCGCCAAATCCCATCCTCTCTGCCTCGTTTCTCCTAATCTGACCCCTTACATATTCCCCAAAATCTCACGTAGGGCCGACTCATATCATATCGTCTTCACGTGTTTCTCTTTACTTCACTGATCAGTGATTAGAGCTTCATTGTCTGCAGTTCGATTTTTCTATATTTGCAACTTACCCCCACCCCTGAGTTTCAGTGAGAATGGCATCGGGGACATGGCAGCCACATGAAGAAGGTGTAAGGGAAATCTGTGGGTTGCTGGAGCACCAAATATCTCCCTCTTCCTATTCGGACAAGTCTCAGATTTGGCAGCAACTCCAACACTACTCCCAATTCCCCGATTTTAACAATTATCTCGCTTTTATCCTTGCTCGCGCTGAGGTACCTCATGCTTTTTATCGGGGAAAAGTTTTGTTTTTTTAAGAGAAAGTTGCAACTTTTTTGGTGGGTTTCAGCGCATTTTTGAGGTGCTTGATGGGTTTTGAAGTTTAATTGGATTCCTTGGTTGTGGAGTAGCTGGTCTTCCTTTGGATGGTTTTGATCGACAAGTTAATTTGGTTCTTGTTTCTGTTTGTGAACTGACCTTGACGGAGTTGGTGTGTTTCCTGTAATTTTCTGATTTTGGATTCCTCAAAATGAACTTCTTGTTGTGGAATAATTAAAAGGACAGCAGTAATGATTGATCCATAAGTAAGGTTTAAGGAATATCTTATACTTCTTTTATCCTTTGAGTAAGTAATGTGCAGCAATGGATGTTTGAATAGTTAAAAACAAAAAAAAACTCAGCAATGAAACTGAGATCCTGTTTAAGTAATTGTGCCAGCATTGAAACTGAGTTCATGTTTAACTAGCGAAATATTCTTTTTGTAGAAATGTAAATATCATGAATAACATCTTTAGCTGCTATAAGTTTTATGGCTTCTAATCTTTGAATACACGGGGGAAACTTTTGAAAGGGGAAATCGGTGGAGATTCGACAAGCTGCTGGTCTTCTGCTGAAGAACAATCTCAAAACAGCCTATAACTCCATAGACCCGTCACACCAACAGTACATCAAGTCAGAGCTGCTACCTTGTTTAGGAGCAGCAGATAGGAACATACGGACAACAGTTGGGACCATTGTAAGTGTTGTTGTTCAATTAGGGGGAATATTGGGATGGCTTGAACTATTGGAAGCTCTTGTAGCACGCTTGGACAGTAATGATTTACATAACATGGAAGGTGCTATGGATGCCCTGTCTAAGGTATCTGCTTCATCTCAGAATGCCTGCTTAAATATTAGTGAAGATAAAAATGAGTTAAATACAGTCGGCGTTTATCCAACTAATTATGCCTAGCCATGTATCTGAATGCTGCATCACGTGCATTCTATAAGTATTTGGCTTTGAATATTCTTCTGGACTATTTTCTGAGGCATTTTTTATTTTTTCTAAGTTCAGTTGTTGCATGTTTTTTCGTAACCCTCTTTGCAATAATTTGATCTTCGGCAACTAGATTTGCGAAGATATTCCCCAGGTTCTGGATTCAGATGTGCCTGGTTTAACTGAGCGTCCTATCAACATATTCCTTCCTCGATTCTATAAGGTGATCTTGGCATTTCCTTACAAAAAGTTAGTTATGAAGGTTCTCCATATTTTCTTTCGAACTTCTTGGAGTAACTGTATACCTGTGCATTTCGGTGAAAACCCAATTGTTTTTTGTCCTCAAGAGAAATGTCTTGAATTGATTCCTTAACCTTTTATATGAACAGCTTTTCCAATCACCACACTCCTCATTGAGGAAGCTTGCCTTAGGTTCTGTGAATCAATACATTATGTCAATGCCTGCTGTAAGTGCAATTGCCCTTTTTTTTTCTTGATGGAATGTGGTTACTCCTGGCAATAGTTAATGGTACGTGTGGAATACTTGCAGGCTTTATACACATCCATGAATCAGTTTCTCCAGGGTTTATTTACTCTTGCTCATGATCCTGCTGTAGAAGTGCAGAAATTGGTGAATATTTTCTCACTGGCTTATCATATTAAGTTCGAATTTGAAAAATTGAGTTGAAAATACAGTTCCAGTAGTTGTTTCTTTCTTGTACTAATTGGTAGTTTTCAAATTGAAATTTGCAGTTTTAGTAACTATTGCGTTTCTTGGTTATTTAGGGCTTCTACTCTGAGTGTCTTCATCGTTATAGATGTTTGGGGTCATTTTGCTGATTGCTGCATTTGAATTCTCGTAGAATCTTGATGGAATGCAAAAAAAAAAAATCAAATTTGTTTCTTAGGCTTGGATTTACTTATCATTTCCATGCATTGAACAGGTTTGTGCTGCTTTTGTTCAGCTAATTGAGATCCATCCTACTTTCTTAGAAGTAAGTCTTGTTAATTCTTATTTACATGCCTGTTCTTTCTGATTGTATCTTTGAATATCATGCTGATCTCCTGTTATTTGGTAGTTGTTTTTGAGTTTATTTTTCTGTCTAGTATCGAATATTTCAGTATACACATTCTCAGTTTTTTCTGTACTACTTTGGGTATCTCCTTCCTCTCATTTTTTCATTGTTTGGTCTTTCCACAAACTTCAGCCACATTTGAGAGATGTACTTGAATACATCTTGCAAGTCAACAAGGATGGTGATGATGAAGTGGCTCTTGAAGCGTGTGAATTCTGGTGATCCTCTGGTTCTGTTACTTCTGATTATATTGACATCTTGTTGCTTCCAATCTTCTCAGGGACTCGGAAATCTTAATAAGTTACCATCTACAAGATCCCTTTTCTGCTTGAAAGTTTTGTTTGCTATATGTGTCACAGTTGAAGCAACACTGTTTTTCAAACACTTTTGAGTTTGAAAGACCCTTGTATACCATATTCTATGCCACCGAACATGAAGAAATACGAGACTTGTGTTCTGTATTCTTTGACCTTTTGATATTGTGATGTAAAAGAGTTAAAGTATATAGAAGAAATAAAAGAGGAAAAATTAGTCAACCACAAGTCTTAATTTGGTGGGATGAGGATTGAGAATTGAGTTGACAACAAAAGATAAAAGCTGAAATTTAGATTGTGATAGGATTCCTTATTATATAGGAAGTAGTGATAAGCTAAATATGTTATTCTATTTTAGATATGTTATTCTAGTTGTTAGGACTTATAGAATATCTATTACAATAGAATTTAAATTGGGAACCCTTTCCTACTATAATAAGGGTTGTAAGAACTATATATATGTGTGTGTATTCTTCTCTTCATCAATAAAAAGCAATCTGGAATTTTTCTACAAACTTGAGTGTTCAACCAGAAGTTGTGATGTTTTCTTCTAAGTGTGATTTTTAGACTCTACGAGTGATTTCTAGTTTCCTACTATCCATTCTTTGCGTCCTTCACTAAATTCTAGCAACCCTATCCTAAATCCCAGCCCACCAAACTTAAATTCTAGCCATATTAAACTCTGAAAACCTAAGCCTAAATTTCCAGCAATCAAACCTTAAATTCCCAACTTAAAAAAATTTGAAAATTCTGCATTTCTTAGCAAAAACCTTGAAACCTGACATTCCAGCTGCCTAATGTTGACCATCCTTCCTAATTTTATGTTTTTAGCTCAATTGTCCTACATCATATTGATACAAAGTTTATGCCTGTTTCGTTCTTAATAGTTGCAGCATATTACTACTTCCTATATCTTCTTTCTTTAGGCTGATTACGTTTAAGTTATAATTGGCAGGTCTGCATACTGCGATGCACAGTTACCCCCTGAGAACTTGAGAGATTTCTTGCCACGTCTAATTCCAGTATAGCTTTTAATTGCATTTCTCTGATTATCAACCAGTAATTACCTTTTTCAGTCCGTGCAAACATTGATGCAAATTCCAACTTTTCCAGATTTTGCTTTCAAATATGGTGTACGCTGATGATGATGAGTCACTTCTTGAAGCAGAGGTTAACATTTACCTATGTTATATCTTTTATGATTTATATTCATCACATTGTGATTAGTTACCCATTTCTATTCCTGCAGGAGGATGAGTCTCTTCCAGATCGAGACCAGGTTCAGTCCTTTTGATTGCTGTTATTGGATTTCTGGGTATTTTGATGTGTTATCAACTCTTCGTATGACTTGTTTCTTGTTTTATGCTGCATCATTTTTATTCATTGCAGGATCTGAAGCCACGTTTTCATACATCAAGATTTCATGGATCGGAGGGTGCAGAAGACGATGTAAGTAACTGAAGCCTAAATACGTTAACTTAATAAGCTTGGCCAATTAATGATTTGGTAATTACAGCTGACTGACTCCATGCTCTAGGCGTAGAAAAAATGAGATTGTTTTCATTTTCATAACTTTGTGATGTTTGCAGGATGACGACATTGTTAATGTGTGGAATTTAAGAAAATGCAGTGCGGCTGCACTTGATATTCTCTCCAATGTGTTTGGGGATGAGATTCTTCCATCATTAATGCCTGTTGTTCAGGTGATTTATTTTTCTTAGTTGTACTAGTATAATTATGGAGAACCTTTTCTTTCATTAATTTTATTTGCATTACTAGGCCAACATGAGTCATATTTTGCTTGATTGCTGCATGTTAGATACTATTTTCAGTTTTCCTCCATTATACTAAACTAACAATAGAAATAGTTGTTTCTATTGTTTGGTCATGAAAACATCTTTTATAGAGCTGTTGCTTTAGACCTCTACATTAAATTGAAAAAATTTTTTTGCCTGGACCGTATGCTTATTGATGGCCCTTTTTTGTCTCCTCAGATGTCAATTTTTTTTAATCTCTTTGTTGAGTTACCACAAATCAGATTATCAAAAAGTAGTTATAGCAGGAGTTGGTAGCATTAGTTTTGAACTACCAAGGAGACTATTACTATCAAGCTTTTAAAAGTATAGAAAAGAAATGGGATTAGATGTACTCAAGCTCTAGGAATTGATGATGAATCTTTCTATTAAAGCTAAATAAAATAGTTTTGCTTCTTTCTTGTTTATTTTCTCAATGCATGAGATGCTAATGCATTCCAAAAGTCCACATTATTGGGAAAGTTGCAGTGATGTTGTCACATCGCTCTACATGCTCCTCACAGTTGTCTGCTGGATTTTGCATTTGCTTAGTGCTATTATTGTACCAACTAGAGGATTTGGGTGGAAGTCGATAAATTACTTTCACTGGAGTATTGGTTCTTTGGCATAAGTAGTAATCATCTGTGGTGAAACGAGTGACTTATAGGATGTATCTTTTGTTACCTTAAAAAGAGTAGCTGTGTCTGTTGCCCTTTTGTTGTCTTTTGGCAATGGGTTGGATTTTCTAAACAAGTATTGCTCTATGGTATTTGTATTGGTTTTAACAATATAGACGAGCCGTTTTCATGTAGCTAATTTTACTGTTTGGGATCCTTGTTTTATTTTTTAAATACTACAGACCAAGTTAGCTGCTAGTGGTGATGAAGCTTGGAAAGACAGAGAAGCGGCTGTGTTGGCTATTGGTGCTGTGGCTGAGGGTTGCATTAGTGGTCTCTATCCCCATTTGCCTCAGGTGAAGCCTTTTTTCATTCTTCCAAGTGCTTATTTTTAATTAAAGAAAGATACTGACATCACTTTTTGACAATTAGACCTATCGTTATTATGTCTATTGAGATTGCTTAAATGGCATTTATAAATAGTTTTACTTCAGAAACCGAGAAGAATAGTTATGTATATGGTTGAGTATCAGTTGTCAGCCCTTAGATCTGGAATTTTCAAATTGCAATAAACTTGCTGATATCTTGCTTTAGTTGACAGCGACTCTACAGAATGGGTTGAATGCTTTAATTTCAGTTGTTTAGTTTTGTATATGGTTTTTGTCTTCTATTGTATGCCCATGCCATGATTTATTGGCCACTGAATTTAATTGTATTAGAAGCCTTTGCACTTAATGTGTCTTGATTAAGACTTCTATTGCTTATTTAGAAATATGAATGTCCCATAACAAGTTTCAATATTTTGTATGTGCAGATTGTTGAATTTCTTATTCCTTTGTTGGATGATAAGTTTCCTCTGATACGTAGTATTTCTTGCTGGACACTTTCTCGATTCAGCAAATACATAATTCAGGTATGACTCAGTTTCTTCATTGCAGCCGCTTCTGAAGGTTCAGTTTGATGGATTGAAGCTTCTTGTAAATTGTTAATGCTGATAGGATAAATCATAAATGTTCATTTGATGCTTAATTTGCATCTAATTTGCTTTAGATTCTTGATTTTCTTGTTGATTCTCTTGATAACTATTCAGGAAAGTAGCCATAAAAAAGGCTATGAGCAATTTGACAAGGTTCTTATGGGCCTTTTACGGAGAATATTGGATACAAACAAGCGGGTACAAGAGGCTGCTTGTTCAGCTTTTGCAACACTTGAGGAGGTCTTTTCTAGAAATGATTTCAATTGTTACAATAATTTTTGTTTTTTTTAATTAAAAAACTCCGGCATCATGTATATTGTAGGAGGCTGCTGAAGAGTTGGCACCACGCTTAGAAGTTATTTTACAGCACCTTATGTGTGCTTTTGGGAAATATCAGGTTTCTTCCTGGCTGTTTACATTTTTACATTTCTATTCCGTTCAATCGTAGAGAATTGGATTTTATGTTGAATGATATTAAGTTCAAAAAATCTTATTCATATGGCACTTTCTATACCTGCAATATTTGATTCAGAGACGGAATCTGCGGATAGTATATGATGCTATTGGAACTCTTGCAGATGCTGTAGGAGCTGAACTAAATCAGGTGTCAAAAGTTTGCACTGTGCTTTTTCTGTCACTTTCTTCTCACTTCTCAGAAGTAATTAGGAAATCTTGTTGGATTACTGTTGCTGACTTCAGTGCTGCCTTTGCAATCTGCAGCCTAATTACCTTGAGATATTGATGCCACCACTTGTAGCAAAGTGGCAGCTGCTTTCAGATTTAGACAAAGATCTCTTCCCTCTGTTAGAGTGCTTTACTTCCATTGCACAAGTATGAATTACTGTCTAGTTTCTTTTGAGATTCATTCTTTTGGTTTTCTTATATGATACCTACCTAAGTTATAGTTTGAGGCTTGCACTTCTATCGATGTTGCATGTCTTCCAAAAAGGGGCAGTCTTAAAACCATAATTGGTGCCATTTTATTCTTTTTTTAGGCACTTGGTACAGGCTTCTCTCAATTTGCTGAACCAGTTTTCCAGAGGTGCATAAATATCATAAAGAGCCAACAACTGGCCAAGGTTTCCAGTTATTTCCGTAATTTTTACTTTGTGGTGTTTGCTTCCTCAAATATTTGAAGATAAGATCTCCGGAACTTTGGTGCAGGTTGATCATGGTTCTGCTGGGTTTCCCTATGACAAAGAGTTTATTGTTTGCTGTCTTGATCTTCTATCTGGACTTGCAGAGGGTCTTGGCAGTGGAATAGAAAGCTTGGTACTTGTTCTCTCAAATTTTTGCTTAGCTTATTGGATTATTTATTTTCATCCTGTCTAGATGAATAGGTTCAGCAGCCATCTAAGGTTGTCATACTATTTGATTTCATGTTAATACAAACAAGTTATGTTAAAATTTATCGTAATTTCTCTTGGCTCTGTCTTAATTTCTCTTCCTGCTGTAAAGTATATTCTGGCGACTCAGTTTGTAATAGAAATCATAACATTTCGTACATTCTTTCTACCTTGCGTACTCAGCCTGATAGACGCAATGATAGAATAAAGTAAAAATGTGCAATTTGTGATTTTGTTCAAACAATCTTTTTAAAGTGGGGCTATAGACAATAAAAAGTTTGCTCCAAGAAGACAGCCATAAACCAGTTAGCCCAAGCAGGTCGATGGGATTCTTAGCATCCACTATTTTTAAATGCAGAAGTACCAGAGGAGTGTAAGAAACATAAAATTAGATTCTACATGGTGATCATTTGAGAATCTCTCTGTGATTGCTCCATTGCACTTTTCCAGATTTAATGTGGATCCACCACAAGTGCTGCAATTAGCTTTGGTGTGACAGATTTTTCTTATGGTTTTCTTCGTGCAGGTTTCACAAAGTAGTTTGCGAGATCTGCTTCTGCAGTGTTGCATGGATGATGCCTCTGAAATCCGACAAAGTGCCTTTGCCCTCCTTGGGGATCTTGCAAGAGTAAGTTGAACCTGGACCAATGTCCAGCTTACCTAATTAAAATTATCTCTTTATCTTGACTGCTGATGGAAATTAGAGACTTGAACTTGGAAGTTTAGTTATGCTCCTCTGAGGGCAGGCCCTAATTGATTGCTATTATGTTTGCTTTGTCTTGGGAATACACAATTGATGCATTACTGTTCAATCCTGTGACTGCTTATGGAAATTGGAGACTTGAACTTTTTGCATCCATAAAGGAAAAGCATCTAATCAGTACAGTAATAAAGTTGGTAGTGATGACTGGGAGTTAAATTATGCTCCTTTCAGGGAGCAGAACCACATTGTTTATTATTATTTTTCCTTTGTCTTGGAATATAAGATTGATGTATGACTGTTCAACTTATAATGGAATTGACCAGACATGTCCTGTTCATTTACACCCTCGGTTGTCAGAATTTCTTGAAGTTGCTGCCAAACAACTGGTTAGTGAATGTTTTCTAAAGTTTTAAATGTCATATGCTAGTGATATATCTAACTAATATGGGCTCCTTGCAGAACACCTCTAAGCTTGTGGAAACCATTTCTGTGGCAAATAATGCGTGCTGGGCTGTTGGAGAATTAGCTATTAAAGTATGTTTGTCTTCTGCTATAATCTTCACTGATTGCAATTTTTTTCTTCAATTTTATGTTTTCACTTACTGATATGAAATGGAGCTAACTATGAGTTATTCTGGATTGCAGGTTCGTCAAGAAGTATCTCCTGTTGTCATGACTGTTATCTCCTGCTTGGTTCCAATCCTTCAACAGCCAGGGGTAGTTATCTTTGACATTCTCTCCCCTGTTGATGACGATAATGTTGTGTGGGGACTTTTCCTTATGAACGTATGTATTCCTTTTTATATGAGGCAGGAGCTGAACAAGTCACTTGTAGAGAATAGTGCAATTACACTTGGACGGCTTGCATGGGTTTGTCCTGAGCTTGTATCACCACATATGGAGCATTTTATGCAACCCTGGTGCATTGCCCTCTCCATGTGAGCATTTTTTACCTTGGTATCCGGACTGGTATCTTCAGAACATAGTAGTATGTCATCAAATTAAGACATTGCATGGCTTTGTATATGACAGGATACGGGATGATATTGAAAAGGAGGATGCTTTCCGAGGTTTATGTGCAATGGTATGCATTTGCTTTAGTCGAAAGGTTGATATCAGAGCAATTAAATCCATATTTTGGCATTTCGCAACTTTCAGGTCAGAGCAAATCCATCAGGAGCATTAAGTTCACTTGTCTTCATGTGTAAAGCAATTGCAAGCTGGCATGTAAGTGTGCATATTCTTATCTTTGTAATTTCAGATCTTACGATATATCTCACTCTATTGATGTATATGACATGCAGGAAATAAGAAGTGAAGAGCTACACAATGAAGTTTGCCAGGTGTTGCATGGCTATAAACAGGTTAGCAATGCTGCTACTGACGACTAAGATCTATTTTAACACAATTTGTTTTTGTGACAATTTTTTAGTCTTGCACAATGTGTTGGAAATCATAATAGCTCTGATAAATTTTGTGGATTGTTGGTTCACCATGAAACAAGCCTCTAAAAATTATTTCCTCAATCCTTTCTTGTGCAATAAGTTCAAGCTTGCAAATCTTCTACAGTGCACTGACCTGTAAGGAGATACTTGCAAGTTGCAAGCTCTTTTTCTTCTATTCAATTATTCTCCTTTTCTACAAAAAAGTAAAATATTATGCAGAAAATAAGCAGAAGTTGAGTCGTGTAAACCTTGGATAAGAATTTGAAAACCTGAAGTGAAATGGAAGTTCTTCCTGGAAGGCCAGTTCCAAACACTTGCTGTTTTTAGGAGGTTTAATGCGGCTGTCATTGAGCTATTTGTAGTTTAGATTTATTATTTATTGTTTGAATATGAAGAATGTGATAGAATAGACAATGTATCTTTGTTTTTGCTTGAGCTAATAGAAATTGGTGGTGGAACTAAAGGTTCCATTTCTCTATTTCAACGCCTCTTTTGACAACGTATGTACTTGTCTGGAACTCGTTGAGCTTTGAATACTGATAATATTGCAAACAGCACAAGTCATTACGGGATTGATCTATTTCATTGCAGATGCTGAGGAGTGGAGCCTGGGATCAATATATGTCGGCATTGGAGCCTCCGGTGAAAGAGAAGCTATTAAAATATCAAGTTTAAGTATATGTTGAATGTGGTCTTCCTGATGGACTCTTCTGTATGGTTCCTCTGAGCCGTGTATGTGCGTTCGTAAGTCATTTGTGCATTACCCCATTAAGTTGGGGGCCATGATTAATTTAAGCACAGACCAGGGTGTTGGTCACAGTTTTCCAGGCAAAGTCGTTATTAGTGTCTTAATCCCATGAAGCTTGAAGATAATATGCTCCTAACAAACCATTGAACTGGTTGAGTGGACAATGGACGGCTGGTTTCAGAGTGTGAAGCTCTTGGAGAACAGCTTCCTCTTTGGGCAAGCCTTCGATTCTTTTCCTTCTCTTATTGTTGTTTGTTTTATGGTTGGGGGTTATATTTATTTCCAAATTGCGAGTAGAATATAGGCTTTCACCGTGATTCCGAGAGGTTTTATTTTTTTGTAAAAGGGGTTTGACGGTTTCATTCATGGATGTTGGCCATGTCATGGTTTGTAACTAAATCTGAGGATGAATCAGTTATTATGCTTCATTCAAGGATGCACGACATATGGAGTTTGTACGATATTGTATATCATGGAATTTTAATAGTTGATAGAAATGATTTTGTCAGACCAGATAGAGATATTGTTCCTTCTCTAATGAGTTTTCAATCAAGTTTTTCAGCTGAATTCCCTCATTCTAAACCTCTACAATTTACATTATCATGCTCATTCTTGGCCTTAAAACTATTGACTGGTATAGGGGGCCAATTTCAAAACAAATATAATCTTTCATTCTTTAAGCTTGGAATATGCCACTGTATTCATAGTATCTAGAGGTAAACAAACTTTCGAACCTTTCAGAAAAGGGAAATTATACTTAGTGGCATCTTCTACTAGACAAGGGAGATTATAATGGCAAAAGAATTTTACTTCAAGTGCAGTGAAAGATTCAGAGCGCTAGGTAAGAGATTTGCAGTTCAAGAAGATCTCTAAGCTGGAAACTAATAAGTCACTACTATTATGTTGAATGCTCCATGCCTGCACTTATGATGCATGCCCTACAGCAACTATATTCCTCTGGCTGCTGCTATATATAACAGGAGTATTCTAGTACTTCCATTTTCTACTTATCCTACCACATCCAATTCTTATCATTTGGAACAACAAATTTTCAAAACTTTCCTTCTCAAGACCTGAAGCATTACTTGCATTAAAAATGTATATCAATACTTCTATAATCAGCTCTGATAAATCAACAGAAATCTCTTTCGCCCATCCCTCGGTTACAAACACTATACTAGTCACCAATCCTATACTGAATTGGAAATGGGTAGTTAGGGAAGATAGTGGTTACATGGTGGAGTTCTACCTACCAAACTCTTGTTGAAGTTAGATGAGTGACCACTTCATATAGAAGTCTTAAAGGAAGGGGGCTAGAAGTTAGAAGTCTACTTTGGTGTCTGTCACGTCCCAATATCCCATGCTAGGGGTTAGGATCCCAAAATAGTGTAAATGAGAGTATACTGAGAAATTAAAAATGTATTTCATGCATCATATGACATATTAAATATGTGAATTGTGTTGATATTCATGAAATAATTATACATACATTCATTGACATTTTTCGGATATAATTGATTTATAAATGCGATTAAAATGCAAATCATGGATTAATTGTATTGAAAATTAAATTGGAGTGTATTAAACTTTATTTGGTAATTTTGGTGATATTTTGGGTATTTTGAAAATTTGGAGTATTTTTGGATTTAAAAAATGTAGGAATATGGACCAATTATTTTGTGACACATGGATTGCTTAATTAGTTGACAAATGGCAGCATAAGTGAATGACAAATGAACTAATAATTAGGAGACATGTGGCATCTTAAGGAGGAGATAAATGACTTACATGCCAAATGACACATGTTAAAGGTAGTTTGGAGACACCTTGCACCTAGTTGGATTAAGCTAAGTTGCTGCTAGAAAAATCCACCATCTTCTTCTCCTTTCTCTACCGAAAGTTTTTGCTAACACACATCTTTGTAATTTGGTGTCAACCTTGCTAAATGACCACATCAACATCATATATTTAACCTTTACAAGATAGTCAGAGAACCAAAATTTTGTTTTTCTTTGTCCTAGCCAAAAATCAACTTGTTTTTACCTTTACTTTGTGACAATCTTGCAAGCTTGGAGGGCTAGATTTGCTTGAGGTTTTGTAGAATTTGAGCTTAACAAATAAGTAGAAATCTGATCTTTAAGGCATGTTATTATGATGATTGAATTAGGAAAGATTGTATAGGATGTTGATGAGGAGAATATTATGAACTGAAAAACTTTCACTGAACATGTTTCGGTATTTTGATTATATCTTGAACTGTAGATTTTCAAATGAGATTATTTAATTTAAACTGAACTAGAAAATTTGGCTACAATTTCTAAGAAGAATTTGAATTTGAATTATGTACTTAAGAGTCTTGAAATTTAGCTTGAAATTGAGTCTTGGCTTAGGCTATAACACTACCCGTGACAGAAATCATATCCTGTTGTTATCAAATAAATTGTATTGATGTAGGCCGAATAAGACAAAGGTGTATTAAAAAAAGTTGTAACTTATTCTCTTAGCTTTCAATTGGTTTCTCTTAGCTTTCAATTGGTATACAGTTTCTAATTTTTGGATATTGGAATTGAGAGATATGAATTGTACAACTTGAATGCATGATCATGCCCTATCCAAATTTCAAATGTACCCAGTCTGTAGTATTTTGAGCATAACTCATAGAATAATGAACCAAATGTATGATATTGGTGTCATTAAAAACTTAAGGCATAGGGGAACAATTGTATAGAAGAAAGTGTTATAGAAATATACCATTTTTCTTGTCATAATGATCATGTAAAGTAGACTTGAAAGTCTGAGTTGAAAAGAAAGTTGGAATAGTTAATGAGTGTATGAATTTTGGCACATTTGGAGTACAATTGATATTTGCATTTGTTTATTACTGAAGTATACCCGAGCATATATCATTGAATATGCATGTTACATGATACATTTATAAAAATGCATATTTAGTTACATGAACAATGTGGTAACATGAAATTGTATTTGATTGCATATGGAAGAACAAGTAGAGCAACCACTTCCAGATATTATCGAAACTTCAAGGCAATAAGAAAAAAGAGAGAAATTGTGAGTAACCTAAAATAGTCTCACCTTAATTTGTTATGTTTTTTACGAAATTGAATTGAATATGTATTGATTTTGTTCTTGATTCTGGACAATCATTGTCTGAGGCGCTTGATGCATGTAAACATCATTAGAAGTCCTACTTGTATATGAATGAGATTGACTAATTGAAATTGATATGAGCTGATTATGTTCTAAAGTTCGGATAATAATTGCTCGAGGAGTTTGATGCATGTAAAAATCATTGGAAGTGCTACTTTTATGTGAAAGAGATTGACTATTTGATTCTCAACGTAAATGTTGAATGCCGGATAAAAAGTCCGATGACAAATGTGAATGAGAAAGAATGTGAATGTGATCGAATGAATGAATATGATGATTGAATTTGTTAATGCATTTCATTTCCAATACATAAAATATAAAGGCAGTTGTGATTGATGTCGCCAGTTAAAAAGAGCTTAATACTCAGACACTTGTGGAAAGAGCCAAAGGCTTAACGTGTACAATAAGCCTTGTATCCCCAACGGGTTAGGAACGGTATGAAAGAGCCCTGTATCCACAACAAATATGGGACAGTGAAAAAGGAACATGGTCACAATAACGTAACAAATGAATGTCTCATAAGCATTGCTTTCAAATATGAAATGAATAAATTGAATGATTGCATTATTATGAGAACTTTTCTTGAATAAATTTGTGATAAATTATTGATGTTTGCGTTCTGCAAAATTGTAATGAAATGATAAATTTTGTTGGACTATGTGATTGAAAAATGACAATTGTGAACAAAGTGTTTCATGATATTACATGAGAATATGAACTATTGTGTTGTATGACAAGAGTAGCCATCGAGGATGGTTACTCTATTGAGTTCAGAAAATTCATCAAAATTGCAACGTTGACAATTTTAAGTTTGAGAGAGTGACGACCTAGCTTCTAAAACTACATAGAAGCGATTTGTACAACTTTTGGAGTTCAGATATGACTCAAAAGTCGGTTAGTTGGGACTGAAGAAATAGTTTGTTTTAATTTTTGTTTAGTTTCCTCATGTATTTACCATATTATGTAGACTGAGTTGTAAACACTCTAGGTTGATATTGTAAAATGTGGATGGTGGTTAATGCTACAATGTGAATTATAGTTTGAGAAATGAAATAAGGAAATTTTGGGTTTTTCAAACAATGTGTTATTTATGGTTTTACTTACGATGCCATATGATATAGTGAAGGTAAAATAATTATCACACCATTTCTATCGCACGTGTGTACATGTGTTCGAAGAGTGCATGTGCATATGTCAGATGAGAGTGAGGTGCTACATTCTCTATAAAGAAACACCCTCCCTTTCCAACTGTATGCAACTGGTCTCAAAGATAGCGGAGAGGGAGAGGACTAATAGAGGTCCTCTTACTAGAGCAAACCTTATATTATTTAAGTTTCCTACTGAGGTTGAAGCTTCAGGGGTGATCAGGAAAGGGCCATGACACATGGCAAATCAACCTATTTTGCTTCAAAAAGGGTTGCGTTCTTCTTCCAAAAGAAAAAGTATGCAGCGTTCAAAAAGGATTTTAGAACGTGCTAGCACACATTAGTCACTGCCTAGATCGTTCATCCTCGTGTAGATATCGGTAGAGGACATTCGCGCACTGCAGCATCTACAAATTTGAAAAGAAACAAATACTAATCCGCGTCAAGAGGTAATTTCGTACATGTTATAATTTTCGGTTATACATCTTGTTGTGTAGTGTTAGCCCCAAATTTTTTTTTTAAAATTAAGCATGACTTGAGTAAACTATGCTAACATTAATTAACTTGATAATAATTAGGATGAGTTAGCATTAAAGATGTTAGGTGAAGAATTAATGAAATTTAATATGTTAGTTGGTTAGTTAGGTAAGAGTAATGGCATTTAAGTGTATTAATGGTCAAATGGGCTTTGGGCCTAAAGAAGAAATGAGAGATAAAAAGAGAAAGAAGATTTGGGCTTAAAGAGGTAGTAGGAAAAAGAGATTTTGGGCTTGAAGTAGTAGGAATATGAAGGAAGAAGAGATTAAAGGAAGTGGGCTTAAGTGATGGGCTTAGGAAATAAAGAGAGGGGGTATAAAAGAAGAAGAAAGGAGTAAGTGGTAGGGAGAAAGAGAGGCTCACGAAATTAAAGAGAGGGAGAGAAGAGGAGATCGTGAAAATGGAGGGAGAAAGGAGAAAAGAAGAAAAGTTGTAGGGTTTTGTGATTTCTAAAAGATTAA
>JANZLF010000009.1:10644014-10660050 GCA_026546835.1 Erythroxylum foetidum | reverse complement strand
TACCTGGATTCGTCGTTGGTTAAAAGTGTATGATATATTTATATAATTGATGTAAATATTTAAAATAAGGTAAATTGATTCACTAATTTATAAATTAATCATTAAAAAACTAAACTATTTGAAGATTTATCACTTGTCAAAATTCAGAAAAAAAGTTTCAATGAATTTGTAAATATACAAGAAAGAAACTTAATCGTAAAATAGTAACATTCAGAAGATCTAATTTTGTGTCGACCTTATTTTCTCCTTTATTACATAAGAGTTAGTGATACTTAGCAAATTATGAAACCTCTATCTTTTTGTCATTCTTGCTCCAATTTTATCAAATTAGATTTTGATTTTAGGAGCCATCATGTATGTAGTTTGTTGAATTTTTGAAATATATTATAGCGAGTTAATTTTGAGAGTTTCATAGGTGTGGTTAGATGAATTGTTTAAACATACATACTCTTTTGCAATGGAGATTAAGAAGGCAAACGCTCTTAAATAAAACGATCTTTATGCATGGACGACTCATCGAGGAATTTTAATTAGTTGAATTTTGGTTTGAGTGGGCCATGGATCTTATCGTGCGCGCCGACCCAACTCAAATTAGTATTGTCCTCTTTGGTCGCCAGGCGCGGATCTCGTCGTTTGAACCTGTGACCTCAGGGTTTTGTTGTACTTAAGTGCACGCCTCTCACCACTGGGCTCTCAAACCAAAAAGGTGCCTTTTTGGTTTGAGTCGGGACTCGCACCATTAGGTTTTGTCCTATTTGAGGAATCGAAACTGTGACCTCAAGGTTTTGTTCGGTGCATGACCTACGCCTCTTCCCACTTGAGCTATAGCTACAAACATAGTAAATAGTTCAACTACGAGGAGTCAACCAGAGGGGGCAGTTTGCTCTCCTAGTCCGTTAATTTGGGGCGGGGGGTCGATTGAAAAGGAATTGGCCGAGGCCCCCCTGCGATATCCCAGAATGAGCCGATCGAAATCATATCGACTGAGTCATTTTATACGACCAACCACCTCCCATTCCTCTCTAGTAAGAGATAGGCTCGTCGTGTCGTTCCACCGCTCGGCTAAAGGATACCTCCACGGCTGAGATTCGAGGGAAGATCCTGGGGGCTTCACAAAAAGTACTTCGTCCGCTAAGAAGTAATTTTTGAGGCCGTTCTGACCGGGCAGTATCGGGCATCTCTATACTGTAAGTGGGGGATCCCGGCCTCAGAGCTCGAACTCTGATTCATCCTCAAAAAATGGCGTAGGATCTCGACCGAAGGCAAACAACCAAATTGATGGCACAATAAGGCCAGACCGTTAATAAACCTCCAGTCATTCGGAGGAATCTGGCTCGGCTTCAATTAGAAGTCAACGCACACCTCGTGAATAATCGGGGTATACGGGAGCCTCACGCCACCGACCGAGAAGAAACTATTAGAAACAACAAAATACTCACTCAAATTGCTGTGGATTCGTTCATTCCCTAAGGCCAGCCTAGGCCCCTAGGACATGGGGATACTATTCCTAATAATCGACCGTTTCAATTTTTTCGCGGTCATCGTCGATTTATCTCTCGGTGGCTCCCCCACGACCAGCCCATCCTTCCGTTCTCTTGTTGAGATTTCTTCAACACCTCTCACCCCTGACGTCATCGCTACTTCAAACGCCCCAACTGGTTGGGAGGCTCTCTTGGCGATTTCACCAATAGGGCCAACCATACTTCTAGAACTAGCTGACGACATGCTTACTAAGAGGAAACCTTTGAAAAAAATTTAGAGGAGGAGACGAGGGAAAAGGACGTACCTATTTGGTGATTTGAGATTGAAAAATTGGACGGCGTTTGAAAGAAAACTCCGGAGACTGTGGGCAAGAAAATACAAATGAAAGTAGGATGAAAGCCGGAGAACAAAACAAGCGTAAAGAAAATCTGTGGTCTATCGACCCTGAGTACTTATAGAAGATCGGTCGAATGGACGCCCCAATCAAAGTTCAACGCATGGAGAAAATCCGAACCAAGCTCAGACACGTGGCAGAATCTGAGCTGAGGTGAATTAGGATTATTTGAAATCCAGAGCGACGTAACAGTTGAAAGCACGTACGTGACAGCTGCACAACGGTTACAAAGACGATTCGTTTCAGATTCTGAAAATCTGTCAGAGGGCACGCACTGTAAGTAATGATTAAATAAAGTATCTCCACACGCTCAGCATAGATGTTCGCCTGAACTCCGTTGGTACGAGCTGTCACGCAATAAGTTTCGATGCCGATCGATTGGAACACTCAACCGATCGATCCTAGCAAGAGCAGTCATGTACTATCCATTGATATCCGACCAATCGAGCCTACCCCGAGCTGCTCTACAGACGAGCTACAAATCCTTATATACTCCTTTGACCTTTCTCCTTGCTCAGACTCGAGGAGTAGGGGGTTTATGGTTGGGTCGATCGTGCTAGGCCTAAACCCACTCAAAATGACTCATGGACCGATCGGTCCACCCTGCAAGGATTGACCTAGTTCCTATCGATTATGCTAGGCCCAGGCCCTTGTCCATACATCCATGGCCCACTTGCAGATGGGAGTCTCCCATGCATACGTAAAGACCTAAACCTAGCATCTATTCCATATATAAGGTACGACGTTGCCATAATTCAGGTACGAAATTAGAACCCTAGCCTCTTCGCTCTTAGCTATCAAACCCTCACCAAAAAGACTAACTTGAGCATCAGAGGGGCCTGTCGGATATCAACCCCCGGCGTGCCTTGTGTGATTTTGCAGGAACTCTTGTTAGAAGACAGTCAAACTCATAGATCCAAATGGCAACGTGCAGCCTCGCCAGGATCAGACTGAACCAAATTTATATTTGTATTTTAATATTAATTCCTTTGTTAGTGAAAATAATACTAAAAACTATATTGATTAAATATAATTTATAGATAAATAAATAATTTTTTATTGAGTACTTTGAATATTATAGCGTCTTAGCTGAAACTAACACTCGCCAGATAAAAATCTATTTTATATGTGAAACGTACGTTGGAGAGGTTAGTTGATACTCCGATATTAAGGTGAGATTCATACAGATCTTTATGAAAAACAAAATCATTGTTGTATGGTTTTTTAAGTACTTTAAGAGCTTGGTTCAAAGTACTTATATTCGATCACTCTTCAAAAAGTAACGAAGAAGTCACCTCCCTTGCTAAAAGAAATTATCATTCTATTCTTCCTTACCCTTCATCCTAGCTTTCTCTATATGGCCTTTTTTCCCTATGACTTGAATTGCCACACCCTCTACTTATAGAGCTTATAAGATATAGAACTCTTTCTTCTCCTTTATGTCTACCCATTAGACCACTGAATCTTCCCGTGGGGAAGGAAGAAAAAAACTACTCTACTTTTATGTAAAGGAACATGATAATGGAGGTACTTAACTAGAAATAAGTTCAAAGTGTGATTCATGTATGTAAATGTAACTCCTTTTTCTAGTAATATTTTCTTTTATTCTCCTACTTTTCTTATCTTTCAATTAATGCTCCATAAAATTTTTAACATGGATCTAAAAATAAGCAAGTTGAAAAGTGCAATCTATGTGTGAAACTCGTCTTGTTGTTAGTACTTTCTTCTATTCTTTATTAAAGTACGAATTTTTATAAACCAAACGTTAGAGTTTAATTTGAGGTCAAAAGGGCTAATTAATCCCTAATGTTTGCCCAGATGTTCAAAATAACCCATAACGTTTTACTATATTCAAATTGAATCCTAACGTTTGTAAAATGTTCAAAATAAACTGTAATGTTTGGAAAACGTTTAGAATGAACCCTGATCACTGACAACATTAGGTCAACTTTAGTTATCTGCTAACGTAGCTCCAAAATATATAACGTGGATTTTTTTTAATTTTGTGGATGTGGGTCCAACTAGATGTTGACGTGGAATTTTTAAATAGAGGTAGGCCCCACCTCTAACTGAAACGTAGCGTCTTTGGGTGAAGAAGAGGAGACGCTACATTTTGTTGTTAAATGCAGCGCTTCTCCCTCAACTTTGAAGAACAAAACATACCATCTACTATTGAAATGTCACGTTTTGTTGACTCAGTTCTACTCCCTTAATATTGCGTTTCAAACAATCTCGATGCAGCATTTTGAACAAAACTAGACGCTTCTTCCCTCTTCTTGTAGACAACCCTAATATGCCAAATCTTTCATCTTCTTCAATGATATAATTCCTAATCTCCTATCTGCTAAATTTCCCATCATCTATACAATCCCTAATCTCCCATCTACCAAATCTCCCATCTTCTTCAATCTGTAGCGTTATTCATCATCTTTTTCAGCTAACACCAATCTAGAAGTGTCGGAACAATTGTCCACCACTCATAAGAGCTAAGGATCAATGCCACCGTTGTCATGAATCAAAGGTAACATATGTTATATCTTCATCATTTCTTTCATGTGAGTGCAACTCTGAGATAATTATATGGAGTGAAATGTTTTGATTTTCACTTCTTCATACCTTCATCTGCTATGTCTTTAATTTGATTTTGAATGTGAATGGAAGTTGAATTTGTGAATGCTTGTGATTGGTCTAACCATGGAAGTTAAATTTGATGATTAGTGTGAGCATGGAATGTGAATGTGAGTTATTGGAATTTACACCAAATTGTGTTTGTTTATTGGTTTTGAATATAAGGGGATTATAAAAGGAGCTTTAGTAGTGCCAATAATTATACAAAAACAAGGTATTCTCTCCATTTGCTAATATGCATTTGATGTCATTGTATAAGTGTTTATACCAAAATTGAGGATTCCTTGTTAATTAGACATTTGTGAATTTTCTTTATCATAGGTTTTGACTATGTTTCTTATATAGGTTATTTAAACACATCCCATTTCTTTGGCAAGAAAAGTTGAAACCATTTGACATCAGCTCTTATTAAATTATGTTTCTTTCTTAACCAAATATATTTTAAGAATTCTCTCAATTTATTTGTTTATGGTTAGACGAATAAAGAGATAAGAGGTCTAATATATGTGTGTAGATTGATTAGGAATGAGTTAATTGGTTGCAGCCTTCCTAGAAATGATAAGCTTTTATTGATCTGGTTACTAATCTTCCTATGTATGAAGTGAACCAAAGGAAGGCAACCCCTAAACGAGAATCTTAATGTAGTTATTGGAATTTCTAGATAATTGATGGAAGGTTATCGATCTTTGAATCCTGTTAACCTAGAAAAATGGTTTGCTAGTTTTGTTAACACTTAAGAAACAAGAATTTTTCTTTTATTGAAGATAATTTAGAGGCTTAATATAGTTAAACACTTGTGGGAAGTAATGAAAACTATGATAGAGGTAATTCTAACACCATATAGTAACAATAAGTCATCTATAAAAAGGTATATTAAACAATTTGATCTTATCATCATTTACTAGATATAATTTTGAATTTATTGTGCCTTAAATTGGTATCGTTTAAGGAAGAAAGGCTCATAAACATGTAGCGAAGGTTGGGGGTATCCTTTGATAGTTCATTTCTAGAGAATCAAATGAGCATAAAATGAAATTCTTATACCACTTCTTAAAGTAGTTTACCTATTATAGACCAAGTAATATGATTGAAATAAGCATATATAAATGATATTTTGTGAATATATGAATGATATGTCATCTATATGAGCATAATGTTTCCATACATGAATGATACATCTATACGAGCACATTATTGTTAGCATAGATGTGATATGTGATATCCTCAAAAGATGGTGGTTTCCTTGCATATATATGAGCATATATGAATGATATTTCTATGTAGTTTTTTGACATATTGTTTCCACTCCTAAAAAGACACTATTTGAGATTGTCAACATATTGTTTCGAACCTTGATTAGAAGAAGTAAGAGTATTAATATAAATTTGCAACAACTGTCCAAAGATATGGATGTGACGTCTTTAATTAACACTACGTTAAATTCAAATAATGATAATGTGGTTTGTTATTTTGGTTTAAAAGCTCTGCTAAGAACTTCAAGGAGTGAAAAAAAAACTAGGAAGAAAATTTTATGGATACCCTAAATATTGTGTATGCTTATTTTTTGATAAGTTAAAATTTTTTGTATATATGTTTAATGTTTTGCATAATAATTATTAATGATCTTTTAGGTTAGACAATGTGAGTTTTGAAAGTGATATGATGACAAATTTAGCAATAGAGTTATTGACGTAATTCATAATCTAAAGAAAGAAATAGATAGGTTGAAGAAGGAGGCCCAACAAAGAACAATTGAATCATATTCGATGTTCAAAATTGAGGAGCAAATAAAGCTAATGAAACAAGACATTGCATTATTGACAAAAGAGAAAAATGAGTTGATATTTGTTGTACTGATTATTGTAAGGGTTTTTGTACTTATTATAAGTTTAAAAATATGGTTTGTTTTGGATAAGTAGAAGTAAATTGTACTATTTTTTAGAACTTGAATTATGAAGAATGAAAAATCTTCATTTCAATTATTATATTTTGCACTATGTTTTTTCTTTATTGTTTTGTTATTCATGAAGTTGCATTAATGAGTGTAATTAATAGTTTATAATCGTATGAACAATAATTATTCATATGACCTCATTATGAACAATTAAATACAAAAATGACATCACAATAAACAATTAGAGTAGCTTGTACAATTGTGATTATATATAAAATTGATAATATTAGTAAAGTGATTACATCATAATGCTTTTATATAAAAAAAGTTATGTTATCTATCCGTTCATATAGACAAAATTAATGTAAAGTCTACGAGTTAATCACATTGCTTCCCTCATTTGCACTTGACTGAGAAGGTTGATCATATACTGGTTGATTGATTGATGATCTCCACCTTATTGATTCAGTTTGTAACTGTTAAGAAGTTAGCTAGGTTATCCTTTGAACCTCAAACATCTTGATTCGAAAGAAAGTTTGAATAAATGTGGATCAACTTCTCCAAACTTTCGTTTACGACTATCGAAGAGCTACCAACCTACAAATAAACATGTCAATAACATTATTCAATTTTGAAAGAAATCAGTAAAGGTTGATTAAGTAAATATACTTATAATATTGCATTGTTGACTTGATACAATAATATGTTCAGGTTGTGAGGAGTCATCAGGGATGACCTAATAAATATGAATAAAATAATGTCAAACATGATCATTAGAAATATGAAGCAATACGTACTAATCAAAGAATTGGTCATACCTATAGAGATTGCTGAGTTGGTTAAGTTAATGAATGCTGGTTACATTTTTTGGCATTGCAACAAGAATTGCCACATTTTCCAAATTTTTGTAGTTGGTCCTTTCTAGTAGATTTGCTTAGATTTCTCAACTTGATAGGCTCATTTACTCCTCTCTTTTTAGCTGTTTTATGTCTTCCAGGCATGAATCTTTTGGCTGTGGGGTTTGTTAGTTCTTCATCATCAACTGTAGGCCAGAAAATTGGTCCTCTTATAGGTTATAAGACATGCTCATACACTGCCATAAATTTAGACTTCCTGTAGCACTCATTCAAATATGCCTCTGGCTTTTGTTTCGAATGGTAAATAGCACTTATAACATGCTTGCAAGGATATCCATACAGTTCCTATGCCTTACAACTACATGATTAGTGTCTACTAATCCTCACAATATGATTGGCATCACCTTTGGTAATTTCATATGCTCCATCACCATTCCGGACAATTCTCCATTGCATAACATCTTTCTTATTCTTTTCTAATTTCTTCATAACATTGGGTGCAACTTTTGATTTCCAACCATGTAAAAATTGCCTCCTCTCTATATGCCTCTTCATCTATTCTGATTGTTTATAGCATTCTTAAAATTGGTCTATCTTTAGCCAATAATATCCATCCATTGAATGTTTCATTCATGTTGTTATTAACAACTAGACATTTGGATTCATAGGACTGGTAACATTGTGCCCATCTCTTCTTCGGATATTTGAGTGATGATGATGCACATCCAGGTGTGATTTTTTCTAATATTTTCAATTGCTCGTTAAAATTTTCTACGTACATTGACCAAGCATAATTCCAAATTTAGTTTCGCAAGTCTTTTCCTTTCCAATTCATATGTCAATTGTGGTATATGTGCCTTGCACATATATGATGAGTGACATATGATATTGTCTGCTAACAGCGCAGACTACCAGCCCACAGATATTGTCTGCTTTGAGTTACCCATCAGGCTAAAGCCCTCAAGGTTTTGTTCTTCCTGTAACCGAGAAAACATGTCTATAGGGAAGAGGTATTCTTACCCTTATAAAGCATATTTCATTCTCCTCTCTAACCAATGTGGGATCTCTCAATCCACCCTCCTTAAGGCTCAAGGTCCTCGCTTGCACAATGGGACAAAAACCTACTTTAATACCATTTGTAACAACCCAGACTACCCGCTTACAGATATTATCTACTTTGGGTTGCCCATCAGGCTAAGACCCCTATGGTTTTGCTCTTCTGGCACCCCAAAAAGCATGTCTATAGAGAAGAGGTATTCGTACCCTTATAAGGCATACCCCATTCTCCTCCCTAACCAATGTGGGATCTCACATTGTCTCTTCCACTGCTTTAATCAATCCCTATAACAATAGAATATATTAAATTAATATATGTTGATACAATATAATAGGCTCATTAATCAATGAATAAAAAAAATATCTTTTGCATATTTGATATTATTGTTAGTACTTCTCCACTACCCAACTCTAAGTCCGAAGCTAACAAACTTATAAACCAGGTCTATGAATTAGTGTTCTCTGCCCCGACAACTCCCCAAGCCAACGGATACATACCTCCATCCCATTCCCTTCCCCCTTCCAAAATCAACCATCAATACCAAAAATGGACCTCAAATGCCTCCATCCTCTTTTCATCGCATCAAAGCATATATATAAACTTTTGAACTATAGAAAGTTTCTTGATTTTTAGTCAGTTTTAACTTGATTGTTGATCCAAGATTACTATTCCTTAACTCATAAAAGTATCTTTTTGTTTTGCATATTCATTCACATAGTCACTCGCTTTTTCTTTTCTTAATCTCCTCTTTGCAACTCTGCACATAGTTGAGCTGACAAATGTATTAAGTTTTTCTTGACATTTTTTAACCATGTTCGTCATCACGATACTAGGCTTCTCAAGTATTCTATCCTTAAAATGTCTCATTAGGAACTTAATAGAGACTAATTTTAGTTTGTCGGTCATAAAACACGTATGCTCATCATTATATGTCACCACTTTAAAGCACCGTTCATTCTTGTCATAAACAACATACAACTCCTATGGGCATCCTTCAATACATCTCACTCTCATCCTATGTCTCTCACTTTTTTTAAACTTCACATTGTAGCCTGTTCGCATTGTGCACTTCACAATAGACTCTCTAAATTCTTTTACAGAGTTTTTGAATCTCCAATTTGGCTTAGCATCGGATGGATTTTACCTAATATCACTACTTGGTCTTCGCGATGCTTCACCAGGCTCTTCTCCGCTAGGATATTGATCACTACCAATAGAACTACCAAAATCTATCTACTCAATTTCAACGAGTTTGTGGTCATCAGGAACCTAAACTTGTATAAAACCCTTATCATGCTCATCATCATCCATGTCTACATCAACTCCTTCGTCAACTCTTAAACCAACACCTTCAATACTAACACCTTCTATAACTCCACAACTTTCCTCACCCTCCCCATTTCCATCCTCTCCTCTAGATATAGGTAATATGTCAGGTACAAATTTTGGAGTGTCTAACATATGAGTTACATATACATAAATCATTTCATGATTTTTCATCAGATTTAGACAACTTTCATTTGATTCAATCAACTTCAAAGACTCACTAAACTTAAAATTGGGTTCTCTGTAATAGGCTTATCGACTTGAAGGTATCCTAACTCGTTCCCCATCTCACATATTTGCCTATAGCTAACAAAATCTAAGTGAATTTATCAAAAATACTTGATTCCCATCAACATCTTTCAACTCTACCTTTACAACAAACTTTCCACCATAAAACAACCTTATACTTCCATATTCGACCATCATACACCTGTTCACAACAAATTTATAAAGGAAAAGTGTATCACCAAAAAAACATACATTTAAATGATATTATCAACAATATAATAGATATTACATGCATAATTATACAATTAGAGGATAACATAACCAATTAAATCTAAAACTCTTCACTAAAAACAAGTCTCTTTTAGTGGAATAAATGCACTCTAATTTCTTAAGGGAAAGGAGTTATTAGGAAGTTAATCCTAAGTTGAAAATGTATGAGGAAGCATAGTCTAGGCATAATCAACCTAATGTGGTTGCTAATTTGATAAGACCTGATATCCTTCCCCTTTAGTAATCAAATTCAACTATGGTAAGAGGCCACTTGATGTATTATTGAAGATGTTCCTTAAGTCACTTTGTTGATTTAGTGGAATGTAGGTAAGATCATATTTTATTGGAAAAGCAAATTTAGTATGAAGGTTGCTAGTATCATGAATAAAGTCAATATAGAGATGTCCATAAAATTTGGCAACAATCATGAAAATGAATTTAATATATATTTTATCATAAAGGAAAGGTATAATGTAAATGTTGATAAGAAAAGGACAAATATAATTTGCCAGAAGTTTATGGAATAAAAAAGCTTGGAAACACATTGTTAGTCTAAAGGATTTTGAGATTCAATTGATGTTTTAAATTCCAATTTTTTCAGATTCTCCACCCTATGTAACATACATACTACATTGATAATTGACATGTAGTATATAAAGAAAATGATGACTATATGAGGAAAAACAATCAAATAATTCTAAAGCAAGACTATTGTAACATACCACTCCCATAGAGCATATTCCTGACATACCGAAGGATAGAGCATATTCCTGACATATCGAAGGATATTCAGGAACATACTCTACAAAAGGGCATGTTAAGACGGTCGCATTTCCAAACTTTTAAGGCATCACATATAAACTCATTACATATTTTAATTATTTCAAATTAAAAGCATTTCAAATCTTCATTTTGAATCATTTCATTCACAATCATTTTTTCCTATTTCATTTACAAACATATACAGTCTCAAATGTCATTTCATTTCTAAAATTCATATGTACACTAGACAACATTTTAGAGATACAATTTTTGATACAATATAACTAAGACATTTGTAGGTACAGCTGATCCCGACACTGACCCATGTCCAAATGTAGAAGCTACTTGAACTAGACTAGCTATATCTCCTTTGAACCTAAAAACCAACAGTTGCAATTTTGATGAGTTTTGTGAAGTCAATGAGTGAATCATCATCAATATGTTCACTCAAAATTGAACACAAATATCACAAGTATTTCATATTATCCAACTTTGTATACCACATCATTCAGAATCAAATCCCATATATGACATCATTCGGTATTGATTACCTGATCACATTATACCTCATATTTCAACAAACCCATTATGAATACAAACATTTCATATAATCATTTTAGAATACTTCAATCATTCATTTCAATCATTTATATCATCAACAAGTACACAAACATTGTATATCATTATATCAACTCAATTTAGTCATTCTTTGCAATCATTCATATTATACATGTAATGATATAAATATGCAAATACACATGAGACTCCACTTTCATTTTTATTTTATTATGACCGAGCGTTTATTTAATTTTCTCTTACCTCTTGTGGATACCAGACTTATTTCAGATACTGTCCCGTACTTATTGTAGATACTGAGCTCATTAATTATTGAGCATAAGCTCTTTTTCATATTGCTCACTCCAATCACAACTCCTTTATCTGATCATGCAATATGATGAAATGCATCATTTCATATAATATGCTATCAGTAACTTTCATTTAGTGTGCATAGTTATTTATCATATTCATCGAATCTAAGTTCGACATTCAATATTGAGTTGAGAAACACATTCCATATTACACAAACCATTAAAAGGCACTTCTAGTACAATCCCAAATATCAGACTCCTCGGGTAATTGATGATCCAGAATTATCACAATCATATCAGTAACAATTCAATATCTAACAGTTAATTGAAAACAATTCAAATATAGTGAATAAACATCTAGGTTAACTTATAGTATGATCCAGATAAGTTATTCCCTTGGTAAACTGGTAATGTTTGGATGTTGGCGATCACTTGTGCATCTATCTTCTTACAATACACACATAGATTTCACAATTCATTAAGTTATCAATCATATGATTACTCAATCATTCACATGTATAGATCATGTTTCAACGCATGCTCAATTGACTATCCCAGGTTTGTATCCTTATTCACAAATCTTAATTATTCATTCATTATAGCTTGTATATATCTACTTTGCAATTAGGTTTGTGCCTTAAGTAATTTTGGTTACCCTCAATTTATCAATCTTACATTCATCAATCCTTTCCAAGCATTAAGTATTCAAACAATTTCCTATTTCTCATTCAATCATACCTAATTCATTTCTTATATCCTTTGAATCACACTTGCATTCACATGAACATATTTATACCATTAACAACTCATACTTCTCAAATTCATATACATTGATATCAGTCATTTCATTCCTTAATTTATAACCTCAATTAACAACTTAAACTTATCACACTCAACTTTTTGGGTTCATTTCAAGCCCCAATCAAGTCCAATTACACCATTATAAAATGTCTTAACATTATAGTCCAACAATTGACCAAAACTAACCTTTTCTCCTTCAAAAATATTTCCCATGACTATGGGAAGGAGCCTTATAAACCCCAGGATCGTGGGATGAGTGAACCTTCGGTTCACTTAGCTATAACCTTCATTTTGGTTCCAATTTTCACTCCTCCATACTCTATCCAACACACCTTCACCAAAGTTCATTAATTTTAATTCAATTCTACCTTATTCATGCTTCAATACCTTATCAAATTCATGTCCAAACCCAATTTAAAAATCCTTCATTAGACAATTTACAAATCATTATCTTTCACCCATCAAAATTAAAACGGAAACTACCATTCACTATCGATCATGTATCCTTGTTCTGTTGCCATTTCAAGATCACTATATTAACACTTTTCTTTAACATAAATTCACCTTCATTAGACCTCAAATCCTAATCTAATTCATCCGTAAAACAATCTTAACCTACTATTCAAACATCAAGAATACAACAAAAAAGTATATAAGTTCATTCAAAAATTTCCATCGTAATTCATCATCAATATCATATACAATTCATCCCAAATTCATCATCACAAATTCTCTACTATAGCATGCCATAAATATCAATCTTTTACTTACTTGTATAGCTCAAATTTTGACTCAAAGATCAAGCTAATTTAGTTCTTTGTGATCATCCAAACACATAGTGGAAGTAGATTGGTTCCAACAAAGGAAAAGAGATGATAGATGATTATAGCTATCTTTGAGCATAATCTTTTATGAATCTTGAAGTGATTATGAACAGAAGTAAAGCAGAATTTCAAAGCTATAGGCTTATAAGTGTATTTCAGAAATATAAGGAAGGAGGAAGAATGAATTCCAGCAGAAACATCCAAAGAAAGCCTTTCCATATACATGTGTCATTAGCTGAGTTAAGATAAGTGTCTCCTTATTTAAAGACACTTATCCTACAAGGAAGCAAGCTACATGTATTCTCCTTAAACGGTACACATGGCCTCTTCTTAAGATGCCATATGTCCTCTTCTTAAGCTACAATATATCACTTAATCTCTATGCCAAATGTCACTCAATTAAGTATAACAAATGTGACTCATTTTATAGGCTTTGTCATCCTAATTTTTCATGTATCCATTTGTCTTGTCACTTGGCATTTTACCTAGACTAAATGTATATTTTAATTCATCAATTTCTCAATTGTAATAATAAATTCGAAGTTACAAATTATAGTCCATCAATTCTTGTCATTGGTAATCCAAAGTGCAAGACATTGGAATTGCACATTTGTGTCACATTCATTTTAGTTTCATTCCTCGGAATATGTCAATTGAGTGAAATTTGTCTGAATCACAATTCATGTTTGTATATTAATGTTATGCATATTAAAAATACCGAAAATGTACCAAATTCATTCTATATCATGTCATTCATGTGACTCAATAGTCTAACACTTTAGATCCTTCAATAATTTAAGAAACGGGATATTACACCTATGTTTCTTTATTCAATCACAGTATTCACATTAAGTTCTTACCATGCCTATTAATTAATTTTGAATTGAAAATGAATATAAATGAGAGAACTATTTGGTTTGTATGGCAAGAACTATTTTGTTTACATTGAAACTCCAAGACTACCTCTTTATTTTCTCCTAAAACTTATTGATGTTAATAAAGATTCCTTCTCTATATGTATAATTTCACAGTTTAAATTAACAGTGTCTTAACGAAAGTAAACTATTATCTACACTTTCATTTTTGGTCCCCCAGTTTTGATGATACTATTGTTAGCATTTAGTGAGGCCTAGACTGATAGACTAACTTGAACAACCACCATAGGAGACTACGACTTACATCTAACACGACAACAAGCATAAAGGACCACATCATACAAGCATTCAAACAAACAGATTTAACGGACCACATAAAACATAAGAAGTAGACAACAATGGACTACCACAATGAAATTTCAACCTCTAGATATAGACACTCGATAAGCGTGTGAGTTGAGTTGTTTGGTGTGTGCGAAAACAATAACAAATAATTACACTACAGTCATCTAAGGAAGAACACAATTACAATAATAAAAATAATTATAGACAGATGAGGGATTGTGTGAAAATGAAGAAGATGGTAGATTAAGGATTAGAGGAGGTAAGAAGTGTCTAGTTTTGTTTGAAACGTTGCATCAAGATTCTTCGAAACACAACATTAAGGGAGGAAAGTTGAGTCAACAAAACATGACATTTCAATAAGAGATGATGCGTTTTGTTCTTCAAAGCTGACTGAGGACTGTTGCATTTAACAAAAAAATGTAAAGTATCCTCCTCTTCACCCAGAGGCACTACATTTCAGTTGGAGGTGGGACCTACCTACATTAAAAACTTCAACATCAGCATCTAATGTGTCCCGCATCCATAAAATTAAAAAATTCATGTCAAATTTTTTCGGGCCATGTTAGCAAATAATTGGCGGTGCCCTAACGTCGTCAATGGTTAAGGTTCGATCTGAATATTTTCCAAATTTTATGGTTTAGTTTAAGCATTTTACAATAAAATGTTAGGGGCTATTTTGTACATCCATGCAAACGTTAGGGGCCAATTAGCCCTTTTGGCCTTAAATTTGAATATTTTAAAATGTTTATTTTTAAATTCAATTTTAATTAAAAATTTTGAATTTTATTTTGACCATTTTACTTCTTTTCTTTAGCAAAAGAGTCAAAATAGGCCTTAAAGTTTTTATCAAAACTTAATTTGAACCCAAATATTTTAGAATGTTCATATTAAATCATAATATTTGTTAAAGATTTAAAAAATTCCTTATTTTAAGAGAAATCAAACTGCAACGTTAAAATTTTCTAACTTGGATTTTTAAATTTTTTCAGAAGACCATGCCACATATATATATAACCTAGCATGAGGAGCTCTCTCTCTCCTTGGTTATCTCTCTCCTCTGCTAGAATCTACTTCTCAGCTTCGCCTTGTTTGCTCTATCTCTCCAAATCATGTTGCCTATGATGACTTGACGTTGTTTTTTCTCGGTTTCACATTGTTTGCTCTCCTTTTTGCCTCCTTAGTGGCCACTGTCAACAAACTTTATTGTGGTCCTGTATATGTGTGGCTAAGGGCCTGTTTAGTTGGATGTTAATTAATGGAATGAAATGTAATAGAATGGAAGGGAATAGAAAGGTTTATAATAGAATGGAATGTAATATAGTAAAAAGTTGTTTGGGAAGGATGGATGGGTTCATAATGTAATGTAGTGAAATATTGTTTGGAAGATGGATGGAATGGAATGTAATGTATAATAAATGACTTTT
>JANZLF010000009.1:10633059-10643914 GCA_026546835.1 Erythroxylum foetidum | reverse complement strand
TTTAATGTTTCTTAAACCATATGGAGTCTTCTAATTGGTCAATAAATGTGAGTCATTTAAAATTTATTAATTAACTCTATTTATGTAAAAAGATCAATTCGCCCTTTCATGGATTACTACACTTATAAACCATATTAAATCCCAAAATATTTCATAGTCGTCTCACCATCAAATTAACCATGGGATACTTTAATTAGGATCAATAATTAGTAATTAGGTGCCTCAAAAATTTTGAATGGGTTTAAAATCATCGATATCCGTTATTTTCCAAAAAGGGCTTTTTTGTCCTAAACTTATAAAATTCCTGAAATTCATCTTATTGAACTTGTTTTCGATCCATTTCAATGTCATTTCACTCTAATACCTTTTCTAGGTTTTTTTAATTTTTTTTAGCATTGGGTCCTCAAAATCCCTATTCAAGTGGAAATACTGTTTACTCAGGTTCACTATTCATCCAAAAATACTATTTATCCAGAATAACTTTTATAAACCAATAGAAGGGAAAATTCAGCGTTTTATAGAAAAAAATTATTTAATGGCAAAGTAGAATAAGGTGATGCTCCTTTGCACTTGTATGGTGATGATGTGGTTTACCAACTATCATATTTAGGTGGCATTACAACTGGCAAACACCCAAGTAACAAAAAGCAAAGCGAAGTATTATTGAGCTTAGTTGGAATTAAGAAAAAGATTTTTCAATTTTCTATATTGGAGGGAATTGTTATTGAGGCATAATCTTGATGTGATGCAAATTGAAAAAAAATTGTGAGAATATTTTAGGAACTTTGATGGGAACTGATAGCGAATCAAAAGACACAGTTAAGGCTAGAATATACTTGTTAGACATGAATATAAGAAAAGATTTGTATTTGAAAAGAAGAGATGATGAGTCATACATCATTTTAGCAACTTGTTACAACATTTCAAAAAAGGAGAAGCAAACTTTTTGACAATTTCTTAAATCAGTCAAGTTTTCATATAGGTATGCATATAATATAGCCCATTGCGTCAATGTTGAAGAGGTAAAAGTATCGGGGTTAAAAAGCCATGATTTTCTTGTACTTCTATAACAATTACTTCTTATTGGAATACGTGGTTGTTTGTCGAAGGATGTGTCTGTAACTTTGGGGAAATTGCGTGAGTCTTTTAAATAATTATGTTGCAAGACACTAAAAGTATAAGAGCTTGAAAAAATGAAAAAAAAAACATAACTTTGATTCTATATAAGCTTAACTAGTATTCCCCCATCTTTTTTTTATATGTTATGATGCATTTGGTAATTCACTTACCATATGAGGCAAAACTTTGTGAACTGGTTCAATTTCGATGGATTCTCCCCATTGAAAGGTTTTTTATATTAACTTCTACTTTTTTTCTATCCTGCCTTACCGGGTAACAATTGTTCATATTTTATATTTTGTATAGGATTTTATGCTCTCTTAAGCATTACGTACATAATAGAGCTTGACCTAAAGGGTCTATTGCAGAGGCTTATATAGCGAATGAAAGCTTGACATTTTGTTCAATGTACTTAAATGATGTGGAGATAAGATTTAATAGAAAAGTAACTTTGATTTTGATTAAGATGGTGGATTGTCAGCTTTCTCCTAATTAGTAAGGCCACTTGGTGTTGAAAAATATGTGTAGTTAATTAAAGATGACGTTAAAATTGACCATTGGTATATTTTAAATGGTTACAAGGAATTTGATATATATATCAAGTATGTATATTACTTTTGATTCAAATTTTCATATTTACATTTTGTGGTCCAATCTATATTTCCTTATCTTTATTTACTTTTTAAATAGAAAGCACAAAGATTCGATTCCAAGCAAAGGGATTGTTAATGATAAAGAAAGACTTAAGATCAAGTTCCATTATAGTTTAGGACTCGAACAAGTTATTGATGGAATATTTTAAACTTATCGCAATTTGTATGCCAAATTAAACTTCTAATTATATTTTTTCCTATAGAAGATATGGTTATATAACCATAACATGAAGAGGCAATAATAACATTATATACTTTGGCATGTGAGCCTCATATATGTGGAAAAAAATATAAAGATTGTATTATTAATAGAGTTAGATTTCACATACAAGATTGAGATAGTAGACTTATAAGCCAAACTTGTGAGGTTGCTATTGAGGGATGTCAAGATGATGATTTTATTGATTTCTATATTTTCATCTCAGAAATAATGGAGTTGCATTAAATAAAGGTAAAAAGAGGTTGCCCTATTTAATTGCAAATCATTTAATCTTAGTGGCATAAAAGTGAATGGAAATATTACTAGCGTCAATGTTAGTAAGATATGGTATGATAATGACCATTTTTTTCCTTATAAGTAAAGTGAAACAAGTATTTTAGGGTCAACAACACTATATTAGGCAGCAATTGGAAAGTTGTTCAAAATTTTCTACACCAAAATCTCTTCCATTTTTCTGAAAGGAAAAATGGTCTAACAAGTCAACATGGTGATGAAATATATCAAAAGATTGAAATGGAGTTGAATAATGGAGCCATATAAATAGAAGATGTAGATATATCTTCATTCCATATGAGAGATGTTGATCCCAATATAGTACAAGTGGAAGAAGTATAAACTAATCTTATTGTAGAAAAAGATGAAGACTATATTGAGGATGAATTATATGACAATGATGATACTTTGGGCCGAATATAATTATGATGAAGATTTGAATCATAATATAATTAATGATGATGATTATCAAGATCTTGATCGTGATAATTGAAGGTAATAAAAATGTTGTTTATATTTTTTGAAATGTATTGTTGATGGTTAAGTTATGTTGATACAGATTATTGATGTTTGATTTATGTTTATGCGGATTGTTGTTGTTTGACTTATGTTTATGTGGATTATTGATGTTTGACTTATGTCTATACGTATTGTTGATGTTAGAGTTATATTAATATTGATTATTGTTGTTCGAGTTATGTAATTGCGGATTATTGATATTGACTTATAGATATTCAATATAATGGAAACTGGTAGAAACAAAGGAAAAAAGGTGCCAAGTATCAAGGTTATTCCTCCCCTACAATAACCAGATCAATCAAATCCCAACCAACAACAACAATTGACGTCATCCACCAATAAACTTAGTTAGCAATAACCTCCATCTACTTCAACTAGTATAGAGGGATTTGCAGGTTTGTTAATCTTTAACATCTACCAATAGACTTATGCTCAAATATACATTTAAATATTTAATCTTATTTTCTTATCATTATTCATTTATTAAAAGTTCCAATATCAATGTTAGAAAAAAGAGGTAGAGGTATAACTAAAGGTTATAAGATGCAATGAATAAATGTTGCAATAAACAACAAGTTGTATGTACATATTAATACCTCACAAGGTCAGCCTCTAGACAACATTCAATCAACAAAATTGTCTCGTGAGTTGGGTGTAATTGCCATAACTGAATTGTCTTCCCTAAAGCATGCCAAATAGTTAAAAGAAGACAACTTGCTAAAGAATGCTTTGGATAAGGATTTGATAAATTTTCAATGTATTTAATTATATGCAATATTGTTTTAATCATTTAAAGATTAATTTCATTTTTACTTGTTTTTCATAGATGAAGCTGAATATCGCCGATCTCGACAACTCTGACGTTTTAAAATGGACGACTTCACTGTTGAAACAAAGGACCAAGGATCATCATTATCAACTGCATCAACATTATAAATCTTTTCCTTTGGATGAGGAGGCCAGAAGACATGTTCCAGAATGAATGTCTTCAAAATATTGGAGCAATTTATGTTATTATTAGGCCTTTCCCAGCATTCAAGCTTGTTTTCTTTCTCTTCACATTTGCTTCCATTAATCTTGTTACACTATTTAATGACTATTCTTTTCTTTATTTAGGAAAAGTATGAGAAAGCTAAGTTGACCAGAGGATAAATGAAAACTCCTCACAGCTAAGGCGTTAGATCATTTGTTGTCTTGCGAAAAGAATATGTATGTTCTTTGTTCACAAGTTATAGTTATATCAGCAAACACAATATTATTTATTCTATTTTGCAATTTTTCCATAAAATAGAGTTAGAAGGAGCTACATGGAGAAGAGTGTGATAGGATCACACTCTACAAACTAACCCATTATAAAAAAGATGAAGGGTGGTTGTCTGAAGAAGAGCACAATAATTATGTAAGTAACTTTTTTAAAAATTTTATGTTTATTTATTTATATAGTACTAAATAAAAATATTTAAATTGAATATTAATTTTTTATTTTAGAATATGATGTAGGAGTTGTTGCAAACATCAATATCTGATGGAAATGAGCCAAATGCATATGAAATTTGTAATAAGGTGATTGGTACAAGATCCTGATACATCAAAGGGCTTGGGTTTGGTCCTAAGCCAACTGCTCCAAGCATACATTCAACGTCTTAAAAAGGAAGACAATTTGCTTAAAAAAAAGGTTAGTGAAGCATGTAAAGTACCTTAGAAAATTACTTGGCTTGGATTATGTAAGTAATGAAGATGAAATTGAGTCTGAGTGATTAAACTAATCTTTGTATTTTTATTTTGTATATAAGTATTTTTGAAGTTGTAATTAAAATCTTGTACATGATCAAATTTAATAATATTTTATTTTTATATACAATGCTTCAAATTTTCAATTATTTTTATGTAATAAATTAATAAAAAAAATCTAAATATTATATACAATAATATGGATTAAAAATGTCACGAATCATCATCATCACACCCAGTCCGAAATCCTACAATAAAGCAAGGTCTAGGAAGGTCTGATAGCACGCAGCCTTACCCTTACATAATAAAGAGGTTGTTTCTGGTAGACCTGCACGCAAATGTGACAATAAAAGAATGATACAGGTTAAAGAATAAATAAGTAAAACTGACATGCTAAAATATTATGTAAATAAAATTACAATAAATACGTAAATAAATAAAAACAATAAAATATAAGCAAAGGATATACCTGAAAATAAAATATAAGATGAAAATGATAATAATAATAATAATAATAACAATAATAATAATAATAATAATAATAATAATAATAATAATAATAATAATAATAATAATCTATGTTTTTTATTGAATAAAGAGATTGTTGAGTATTTAAATGTTTAATGTAGGTTATAGATTTCCAATTACTTGGTTACATGATACATATTTCAAGTAATCTACTAATTTCTTTAGTTTTAGCCTTCTTTATTAGAAAAAGTTCTTATCTTTAACCTTACCACACCAGTTTATTATTTGTTATAATATATTAATAGATTAGATATTAAATTTGTAACTTTTAATATGTGAAGCGAATGGGATCTAATGAATTTCAGAATTAGTAATTATTAGATCCTAAAAAGGAGACTTGACTAAATTAAATATGGCTTCTTGTTCTTATGTTATTTAGTTTAATAAATGTCTTTAATTCTTAAAGTTATTACTAAACTAAACCTCTAGCGCTTAACTTAGGTTGTTAAGTAATTAGGATTAACTAGTTCACTTGTTTTCTAATTCACCATGACTAAAAGGAGATGGAAATAGTTCCAATGGTGAATATTTCAAGTATAAGTTGATATATAATTATATTAATGACCATTATAAAATGTTAATGGTAGATGTGAATTTAGATTAGTTTTTATTATTTATATATACATTATAATTTAAATGGTTTTTAGTTATATTTTTACAATTATTTTTATTATAATTAAATCACCTCAACTCTTGTTGACAAAGTATAAAACTAGGCTAGATAATCTCTACTAGACAATCCTTACTTTACTACTAAATATATTTTCTAGAGCATAGGTTAGACTTTTGGGTGTCAATGACAACAAAACAACATTAAACTATGAAATCCACTAGTAATTGAGATTTTAAAAATTTTTATGGCATATCTTTGACGTTAAACTTAATTAGTTCTGTCAACCATTTTGGTGTTTGGCCAAACATTTTAGGTTTATACAAGACATGTCATAATAATAGCTTTGTTACTGCTTCAATGACTTATAATTGGAAAGATGGGCTCAATTTTCTTGCACCTATGACACCATCTAAAATATATTTCTAAATCTATAATCTCTTAGTTGAACTATAATGTCACCTTTGATAGCATATAATAAAATTATGTTAACTATGACATTATGTGCAAGAAGTATACATATGATATAAATCTAATTAACTTTGTTATTTGCATGAGATATGTCTCCATCATTACAGGAAGTTCCATTTTTCCCTAGTAAGAACTTGGTCTCCATAAGATCCAACCAATGGAAACAATGCAAGCATAAGTTGTTATAGGTCAACGCCTACAACTTTATATGCTACAATAAGATATTAGTAGAGCTATCATTATATACAAAAATAAGTCCATTTTGAAAATTCGTAATGTTCACTTTTATCATCGTCCAACCTTTGTGTCGGTTTGAATCCTCTTCTTTGAATATATTCTACTTCACTATATGCATCTTCTTACTTTTGGGATTCACAATTGCAGTAACCTGATTATAATTTGTGAACTGTTTTAACTAAGATCTACTCCATTTACTATTACAATTGACAATCATATTAGTCACTCTTATTAGTTCCTAATTGGCATCCAAGAAGGGGGCTCAATTGGGGGTTAAAAATTTCAACAACTTCTCACTAATGAACTTAATTAACAATAATCAATGTAAATAAGGACAGAAATATTACAACTCAGAGTTCTTCACTTTCTCCCTTGATAACTCCAAAATGGCACACTTGCATGCACGCATGCACGCACACACACCCCTGAAATTCTTAAGCAAATTTTAAGCAAGGAATTCAAAGTAGGTTTCATGTTTATAATTAAGTAAATAAGTCATTAGTGTTTATTTTAAATAAATGGAATTGAATGTTTTCAACTACTTTATACATGTTTTTAATTGTGTTATAAATGTTGCAATTATTGCTTCTTTGAATGATTGAGAAATTATTACATGTATGGTATGTGAATTGTGTTGATAGTTTATGGAATGAATGTGAAAATGTTTTTGAAAAGATGTTATGTTATGAAATCATGTTTCGGAAATGTGCCATTTTGGGCAACAAGTTTACAAATGGTGAAATGTATGATTATGTGTATTTGTGGTGGTCCATTCTATTATGTCAAGTGCGCTTTGACTTATAAAAGGCTTCTCCTGCCTGCCTACTAGTGACGCAAAGCTCCTTCATGGACTCCATCATGTTTACGACTACGTAAGACCATTATGTGGGATTGCGATAGTACGTTCAATTCATAACTACACAAGACCGTTATATAGGAATGTGTTAGTACATTTTGTTTACAGACCTACCCAAACTATTTATGATATGATTATGTGTTTAGAATGTGTTGACAAGTTTGATGAATGCATGACTTATGTTGCTTACAAATTGCTTGATAATGTGAGAATTTGGAAACTATGTGTTTTATGGATTTTTGATGCAAAGTGACTATGACATTGAGCATTATCAATGGTTTTGCTTGTTTTTTGATTATAATCTTGCTACCCATGAGCTTTTAAGCTTAGACCCATTCTTCTTTCCATATTCAGGTGATGAGCAAGAGACTGAGTAGTAAAGAGTCACAACATCACTTCGAATTTGCATACTTTTGTATTTTAAGCTAGATTTTGTAAACACAAGGATTTAGTCGGATTTCATCTATTCTTAGTTCAAGTATCTTTTGTATTTTTGGATTATGAAGCAAATGTGTATTGTGACTTGAAATGCCCATTAAAACTTTGTAAACTCTTATCTTTTGAGATTAATGAAATTTAGTTTGTTCATGAACTTCCAAGTTTTCGTATTTCAATTTCAAACATTTTCTTGGGTTAATGTTTGTGTCTATTTTAGTTTGAGTGGTTAAGGGTTATGGGAATTGTATGTGTAAAGAGTTTAGTGTTGATTGTTGGGATTGGTTGTGAATTTTTGAAGGTTTCGTCGCAGCAAAGCCAAACTTGGTCGCGGCTAACCTTTCCCAAAGAGTATTCTTAGAGATTTTTAGACGTATTTTTTTCGAGAGAAGTTTATACTTGATTTTGTATCTTTACCGCAGCGAAGCTAAGCGTTTGCCAGAGCGTATCTTTCCCAAAGAGTATTCTGAGAGATTTTTAGACGTATTTTTTCCGAGAGAAGTTTATACTTGATTTTGTATCTTTACCGCAGCGAAGCTAAGCGTTCGCCAGAGCGTATCTTTCCCAAAGAGTGTTCGGGTTTGCTCTAGGGGAATTTCATTGCAATGTATTTTTCTCGAAGGGTCCCCTCGCTCAACATGGACACTTCATTGCAACAAAGCTAAACCTAGGCCGTGGCGAACTTTTCGTAAAGGGCACGAGGATGTTTTCTTCAATGTTTGTCATGGAAAACATTTACTTCGCCGCAGCAAACCCGCCATACTGCCTGCAAAATATTTTTTTTACTTTGCTTGAATGTCTTATACCTTCCTTTGGCATGCTTTTCACCCGACCGTCCCAAATTGTCACCTTGGGACTAGTAACGGGAACCGGGCCCATCAAATTTACACCGTTATTTTTATGTTATAGAATCAAATTTACACCATTATTTTTGTTATATCATTTCCATGCACTTGTATGCAATTTAGCATTTAATATAGATGTCTCATGTTTATTTTGAACTATATTTAGTATTTAATATTTTTCATAAATTGTTGTATTTGTCCCATGTTTATTTTGAACCATGTTTAGCATTTAATACTTTGTAGAAATTTTTGTGATTGATATCACTTATATGTGATTACATTTAATGATAGAAGGTTTGAATAATATGAATGATTCCAATGATTGTGTGAAAATAAATGAAAAAGAAGGAGTATAGAATGATACCATGGAGATGTATTTAATCTCCTTGATATTTGAAGAAGTGAAGAAGGGAAATCAAACAACTACCTTTTCTAAATCTAGTTGGAAGAGTATTACGGTAGGGCTTCAAACAAAATTCAATAAGGAGTATACGGATATTCAATTAAAAAATAGGTATAATGGATTAGCTAAATTGAAGAATTTCAAGAACTTACTAAAAAATGAATTGGTTACAAATCCTTTATTGGTGAAGTTAATGCTACAAATGAATGTTAGGAAAATCTATTTAAGGTAAAATATGTCTTTGTTTTATTAATATATCATATTGTATAATATTTATTCTCATATTCCTTTTTCATCATTATAGGTGCATAAAATGGCTCACAAATTCAAGAAAAAAGAATGTAAGGAATTTTCAGACTTGTGTCATATTTGTGGAGATACTACTGCAATTGATGTGTATGCACATCCATAAACTAAATCTCCATCGAATAGTACAGAAAAGGAATATTGAAATGATATTGATGAAGAATATTCGTATAATGAAAAAGAAGATCAAGATATAAGCTCTCCGTCTAAGAAAAAGAAATCCCCTAAGAATAAGAAGGTAAAGAAAACATATTCTAACATTGTAGAAAAGGTCTTGCTTATACTTGGTAAACAATCAAAAAGGAATAATGATTTACTTGAGAAAAAACTGAGTGAAACATCATCCATTGTAGAGAATAGATCTCAAAAGTCTAGCATAATGATGGAATGTATGAATTCCTTAGATGAATTGGGTGTTAACGGTGTGCAATATGGAAAAGCTATAAAGGCTTTACTTAATTCTCCACTTTATAAGATATTTTTATGAAGATAGCAGATACAAGAAAGCTGGATTAAATTATGTCGCTTTCGTTATATTTTCATGTTATTGCTTACTGAATTCTTATTAATTTGGCACTTTTATTTTAAACACTATTCCATAATTTGAACATTTTACGTTTGTGTTTTGTATGAATATTTGAATTAATGTTAAGTTTATATTTTTTACAATTATTTTGTCTACATTTGGTTAAACTTTTTGATTGAATATTTTATTAATTATTTAACATTGTCATTATAGATACATGATTTTCTTATCAGATTTCGAATTAAATTATGATGATGAGCAAAAGAAGCTAATCATTATTTCTTTAGCTGGGAGAGAGAATAAATATTTTCATTTACAAAAGTAACCATGTAGAACTTCTGTTTTACTAGGTCAACTTTTGAATGGGAATCATACAAGGATTGATGAAAACTTAAGAATAAGAAAGATAATCTTCTTGAGTTTATGTGATAAGTTGAAAAGTTTAGGAGGCTTAAGCGCAAGTCACGCAACTGTGGAGGAACTAGTAACAATTTTCTTGATGATTATAGGACATAGTAAGACAACTAGACTCAATGCAAAATGCTTCCAACATTTGACCTAGACAATTTCGAAGTACTTTTATAAAGTCTTATATGTAGTTAACTGTCTTGCAAAAAGAGTCATTACTCCACCATCTTTTTTTAATGCATCTCTTGAGATTCAACATAATTCAAAATTCTTTCAATAATTTCATGTACCTTCATATATTTAATTATGTCCTTATGATTAATAATTATTTTAATATATATTTTATTTTTAAAGATTATATAAGAGTAATAAATGGTACACATATTGATATACATGTTTTGACTTATCAACAAATATCATACAAGGGAAAAAGAATTAATCCAAACAAAATTGTAACATCCCACCCCCGACTGGAAGAGTAAAGTAGTAAATTGGCATAGGATGAGATTGATAGGATTTCTTAGTATTGTTCAAGCATACTGGTATTAGTGAACAGCGAAATCGGTGCACATGAAATGACCGTACATGCATACATGATATTCCCGGTTTTTGTGCCTAAGGCAATCTTATTGTGATTTACGTGGTTAATGGGTTTGAAAAATTATTCTGAGTGCGCCATAAATTGTTTTCTATTTTAAGGGATTTTTAGGAATTT
>JANZLF010000009.1:10562079-10573145 GCA_026546835.1 Erythroxylum foetidum | reverse complement strand
TTTCAATCAACCCATTCACTTTAACTTTCATAACTCATATAACTCTACTCAAATTTCAAAGTCATCAAAACCAATCATTTCATTTCTCATCAATTTCTTTTAAGCACAATAACATCTATAACACAATACTTATACAAACACACTCATTTAATTTAATTTCATTTAAAATTGAATTTAGTCAAAATTTTGAGAGTTAACTAGTGGAATAAAATAAAACATTCAATAATTTTTTAATGATGCTATTTTCAGTTAGTCTATTATTATAATCTTCAATTTTATTTATTTCCTTTATGCCCGTGCGCCACACGCACAAGTAGCATTTGGGAAATTGGGATCCTTGATGGAGCGAATATGGCTGCGTGATTCTTAAGAGTTATATTGATTGCCCCTCTAATTGCCTTAAAATGAATTAAATCATGCGTTTACGTTGACGTTGTTTTGGGCTAAAAGAGTAAACTTGGGGGTTTTGGAGTTGGAAATGGCGCGTGTGATGTGAGTGGGGCACACAACTCTTGTCCTTTTGTCAGGAAAAACTGCCACTTTCTACTCTGCCGCTGCTGCTTACGGAGATAGACTCTTCCACTCAAAGAATATATATTGTAATAAATCATGATTTCACTAACTAACAATAGTAATAAAAAAAGGAACATAGTCACCATCTTCAACAGGGACTTTTCGCTCGTCTGTCTAATTTCTCTGCATCTGTCACCCCCAAACGCAAAAAAAATCATCTAAATCTGAGACCGAGCTTGTGTTTTGATTGCTACCCTTTTTTTGGAGTTGTCAAATGACGATTAGGTCGTTCTTAAACGGAGCTTCAAGAGCTGTCCATGGTTACTCTGCTTCTTCTAAATTTCTGCTTCTCTTTACTCTCAGGTTAACAGTCACCTCTCTGTTCTGTTTATTGGAAGCATGAAACATTTCTTTTACAGGAAAATAAATCATCGCAACTTTGCCCTTGACAATGCTCAATGTAATGTAATTAGTTTCAAAACTGAATGCTGCTTTGGTTTCTTTTAATGTATTCATATGTATCTGCGTATCGTGGAAAACTTGATCTCTTAAATATCCCCTGGCCTACCCGTACGAAAGGGTCCCTGAGCACAAATCGAACTTGATGTAAATGGCCTGACTTTTCATTTTCTCTTATTTTTTCGTTTTTTCCTTGGATGCATCTGAAGATTTCTGTTTGCTTCTTGTCTACATGGTATGGATTTTAGCTCCTTTCGTTGGTATGCACACACAAACATAAATAGAGAGAGAGACATACAGTGGTCTGTTGATGGTGTGGCTCCACATTGAGGGTATACTTGAGAGAGATATCAGTTTTCATGGAACGCTTGTGACAAAAAATTCTCATTATAATACACAACTTAGTCTAACAATAACATAATTGCATACACTTACAGTGTTCTTATGTGTATGTAATTGGGAGGCAGTAACCGAGATCTCTATGAGAGTTTGCAAGTTGAGTTGATGGTTATGCAGATGTCGTCCAATAGTTCCTTCTTGACGAACTCTTTGATGAAAATGTGCCAATTACATATGCTGAATTTTCTAAGCTAGTTATTCCTTTAAACATACAAACTACAATCTCTCTCAGTTCTTTGTTGCCTGTATTGAGCACAAGTATGCACAAGAATGTGATAATGGATCTATGACAATTCTTGAATGAGGTAAGCTCAAAGGAAAAAGGAAATCACAGTGATCGTTTTCCTGGTTTGAGACATTGTCATAGATGGAGATTCCTCAGCTCAATCTAATCGTAGCCGCATGTATTGATCGAATATTTTGAATTTGCTTTATTAAGTACCAACATTTTCCTTATTGCTATCTTTTGTTCTTCTCAAAGTTTTTATTTCCGGAACCTAAATGAGAAATTTGTCAATTATAAAGCATTAAAAAAAATTCTTTAAACAACTGACTCAAATGTAATACAGCAGTTGGAAGTGAAGATCTTAATTGGTTGTGCTTTTTCCCAAAACTAATGAGTGTATGCACATTTACCTAGACTTTCAGTGTTGAAGTTTTAGCTTGTTGTGGTTATGTACAATGATACTTGGTGATTAAAAAAAATGATACATATTGCTTCTTTTTCTTTTTGAAAGAAGGCATTTATACTTCTAATTGTTTAGGATGACAGTTCATCTTCTAGTTAACGGTCAACTGATACCCTGCCTTTTTTCTAAATTTCTATTGTACTGAATGACATACCATATTTTGTTGCTACTGAGAGTCGTAAACATAATAATGTTTTTTGAGGTGTACGAAGCATGCAACCTCGCAATAGGAAAGGAATTAACTCTGGCTTGGACATGTGTTATCTAGTTTAGATACTTCAAGTTCCACCATGTTTAATCATTATCCCTAAATTTAAGTTTTCTTTTGATCTACAGCAGTAGTGGAGGTCTAGTGGCATATTCTGAGTCACAATCAGATACTGGCACTTCACCTACTAAACTAAATCAAAGCGAGTTCAAGAAAAAGAAAGTAGTAGTTCTTGGAACAGGGTGGGCTGGTACTAGTTTTATTAAAGACTTGGACGCATCTCTGTATGATGTTGAGGTTGTTTCACCTAGGAATTACTTTGCATTTACACCTCTATTACCAAGTGTTACCTGTGGAACTGTTGAAGCACGAAGCATTGTTGAGCCAGTCCGAAATATCATAAAGAAGGTAAACATGAATGAAGCAGGAATGCCTGTGTATTAAGTTTTTGTGTGTCAATATGCATTATAATGTTTTTCTGTTTACATGTCCTTTCCATCATCTTAACATGGCAGAGAAACGGACAAATTAACTTTTGGGAGGCTGAATGTATTAAGATTGATGCTGCAAATAACAGAGTTTTCTGCACAACTAATTTTGAGAATAACATGGTGGGTAGCGGAGATTTTACTCTGGAGTATGATTACTTGGTCATAGCTGTGGGGGCTCAAGTAAATACTTTCAACACCCCAGGTGTAAAGGAAAACTGTCATTTTCTAAAGGTCAGTTTGTTTGAGATGCACAGAGTGGGTATATCTCTCTATTCTTTGTGCATCCAATCTTGATTAGTAATTGTTAAGGGAGCAATCAACTGTCATGTGATTGTATTCACTGTCTTCCTGGATAGGAGAGTTGCTCTTACAATAATTTCAGGAGGCCTTTAGTTCCTCATTTTTTGATTGGAAGAAAGACTGCATTTGGTTCAGGACTTGGAGGATGCTCAGAAGCTTCGCAGAAGTGTGATTGATTGTTTTGAAAAGGCTGTGCTGCCTGGTCTAACTGAAGAAGAGAGAAGAACTAACCTCCATTTTGTTGTTGTTGGAGGGGGTCCCACAGGTGTAGAGTTTGCTGCAGAGCTACATGATTTCATCCTGGAAGATTTAAGCAAAATCTACTTGACAGTGAAAGATCTGGTGAAAATAACTCTAATCCAATCTGGAGACCATATCTTGAACATGTAAGCTTAGATACCTCACTTTCTACCTCTAATGCTGAAAAAAATAGCTTTTTGATATTCTTCTCGTTTGTATCATAGAATCTGTCTTTCCTTATATGTTGGTTTCTGTTAGTTTAACTAGAGTTAGGCACTTCCTGATAATGTGTTCATTGTTTTCCTGGGAGATCTAGTGAACCAACATAGATATAGTAGGCGCAATTTTAAGTATGCTTAGTATTACTTACTTTCATGTCGATAACCTAAACTTCAAAAACAAATTTGCAGCATTGTCTTAATTCTTACCCAAGTTTCCGGATTCTCCACTGTTTCTAAATAATCATTAGATTCCCAATTTTCTTCAGTAACTTGTGCAATATTCGGAGGATTACCAGAGAAGAAATAGATATGATGAACTCTAATTTTCTGCAAATGAAGGAACCCCATTAGGTCAAAAGAGTTAAGATATATAGATGGAGCAATTCATACCTGTCAAAAACATGTATCAGAGTGACTGCTGTAACATACCTCTCTCTGAGTTAAGATATAAAGATGGAGCAATTCATAATTGTCAAAAACATGTATCAGTATTACTGTTGTAACATAGCTCTCTCTGCCATTGCTTCCTGTTTCTGTAGGGAAGATGTCACAAATGCAGTTGGGAACATGTGATTATGCATAGAGAGTTCCACAGCTAAAATTTGAAATACATAGCATGGTCTTATACTTTTAGGATTTGTCAGAAAACGAAATGTAAATTTTGGTAAAGAGAAAATATTATGTAAATCTTCTTCAATTCCTCATAAAATAATAAATACTAATATTTATAGGGTAGGGAAGTTAATCAAAATCTTAAATTAATAATAAAATGTACAAAAATACACTTGAATAGAAAAACTACTATAAAAGATAAAATAGCCTCCGAGTAAGTCAAAAGAATAACCATGTTCACATGGTTAAGATGTTGTAAGACTAAGAAAGGACTTTTCATTAATATGTAATAAACTCCAAAACTCTTATTAGAATCAAAGGTTATGAACATTTGAAGTTAACATGTCTGTTTATGACTTATGGGCATTTCAATTGGACTTCTGATTTAATCTACTTTAGGATCTCATCTGCTACATGTTCTACTTCAGTCACCTTCACTTGAGAAAAACTCAACCTCGAGCTACCCTAGACATCTATGTACTAGGCTTAGTAATTCTGTCTCAACCTAAAGTCAACAAGTTAGGCCGGCTTGACTGAGTTTTGGTCACACAAGCTTTGGGGGCCAACCCAAGCGGCTTGAACCCCCTCCCCAAAAACTTGGTTTAACCTTGCAATATGATGTTTTGATTTGTAAGTTTGATACAAAGGTATGAATGAAATGTGCAAGTATTCAGCACATTACATGTTTTGATATTGCATACTATCTAGGAAGTCCATAAGTATTGCATTAGGCAGGGTCTATTATAGATAGACGGTCTACTTTTGGGTATTGCACTTTTTGTGGGGAAATCTAGTGACTTGGGGGAAAGACAAAGTGTGGTGGTCAAGAGTAATGTGGAGGAAGAATATAGGGCAATGACTCGAAGAATTTGTGAAATAATCTAGCTTTAAAGAGTAAAGGAAGAACTCAAGGGACCAGTGGGGATCGAGTAAAGTTGTTCTATGATAATAAAGTAGCTATCAATATCACTGAGAATCCAGTTCAGCATGATTGGATGAAACATGCGGAAATTGACAGGCATTTTATAAAAGAAAAACTAGAAAGTGGACTCATTTGCATACCATTTGTACCTACACACAAGTTGCTCATGTCTTCACCAAAAGACTACTAAGGCAGAATTTTGAGTTCCTTGTGAGCAAGTTGAGCTTAATTAGTATCTATACACCAACTTGTGGGGAGAGTATTGATATTCTAGATATAATTAGTTGATATTCTAGAGATAATTAATTGATATTCTAGAGATAGTTAGCTAATATTCTAGAGATAATTAGTTGGTCTAAGACTAGAAATTAGTGGCTAAATTAATGGGATTTTATTGCTTAGAGAATAAATGAGTTCTCCTTGATTTAACGAGGTGATTAGGGCTATATTTTTCCTATCTATTTTCTGTAATATTCACAAATTGAGGAAGTAAGAATTACTTCTCCCTCTGGTTTTCTTCTTATTCAAACCGTCGTTCCAAGCCCTAGAATCTAAGATCCATTCGTTGCTCCGAAGCCCTCAATGCCTCCTATTGATCGTGTATAATAAGGTTTCGAGGTATTAGCTCCATAATTATCTTCATCAAAGTGACCATCTATTGCAACTGGGTAACCTGCCATTAGATTAAGCAGTTCAACTTGTGTTGATATCGAATGACATAGCAAATAAACATGAACAATTCTAGCACTCAACTATGCATTTAGGGTTCGTCAAAAGAAGAAATGCAGACATTGATAGAGAGAAAATATTATATAAACATTATTCAATCCGTAAAAAATAATAAATACAAATATTTATAGGACAACAAAGGCTAGTTTTTAAATAGTAATGGAAAGAGCAAAAATCCCTTAGATAAAACAAGAAAGGGTTAAATTCACTGGACATCCTTGTGGTTTTATATTTTATTAATGTAGCTCCTGACTTTTGAAAATGATAAAAAATCACCCTATAGTTAGTTTTGTGTTTATAACATGTCTCCCTACTGTCAAATTCTCTTAAAAACCTTTAATTCAAATTCTAAAACAGCTTCATATTTGTTACGTAACACTTTAGTGGCAAGTCGAGTCAAATTCATCGGACCCCTTTGTAGTTTTGGATTTTATTAATATGCCTCCTGACTTTTAAAAACTATCAAAACTCCCTATAGATTTGTTTATATAGTGCCCATGAATTTAACCCGTGTGGTTTTGTTATGATTCTCATAACGACTTTGTTTATATTTTATAGATACATTATCCAGTTCCGTGTTGGAATTTGCAGAACATTTACTTGATACTAGGCTTAGTTGAAGGTCTAATAATTATTAATCAAAGTATCAGAACATTAGTTTGTCTTCCAATCTGACATAGAAAGAGAGAGCATTATAGGAGTCAATCAAAGAACTATCAAACATTCACAAATATAATAGTTGGCGGCAGGGGGGGTGGTTGTTATAAAAACAAAACCATAAGGTATTTTGATAATTTTTATAAGTCAAGAGACACATTGATAAAATTCAAAAGCAGCAAAAATATAGGGTGGTGCAGTGAACTTAACCCAACAAAAAACTATAAAAAAAATAGTCTTGAAACAGGCTAAAGTAAAATGGATTTTGACCTCAAAAACAGGTGCAATCATATTTTCACAGTTGGAACATTGGGGGTTATGGCTGTTTAATGCTGACATGTCCATTTAGGACTACGAGTTTTACAATTGGACTTCTGACTCTTGCTAGTTCCAGTAACTGAACTGCTACGAGTTCCATGTTAGTCTTCCAAAGGATGATATTTACTAGAAATGCAGCAATATTTACAAAAGTTTACTGATTAATATATTGATTTTTTTCAACTCTTACATAATAGCTCTGGTTTGTCTTTAAAAAATCAACCTTTTCAGTCACTTATCTAAATTCTAATGGAAATGGGCATATCTATACATGCTCCTGATGCAATCCTTTCAGCCTTGCTCTTAGAAGAAAACTTATCAGATACGAGTATTTAGACATTGAAGAAGCTGATAATTCCACAGGTTTGATGAGAGAATTAGTGCATTTGCCGAACAAAAGTTTGGAAGAGATGGTATTGAAGTTCAAACAGGATGCAGAGTGGTTAGTGTTTCTGATAAGGAGATCGTGACAAAAATCAAAGCCAAGGGAGAGGTTATCTCTATACCACATGGCTTGGTTTTGTGGTCTACTGGCATCAGCACTCGCCCAGTTGTAAGGGACTTCATGCAACAAATTGGACAGGTTTGTTACAAACTAGTGTTTTTCATTAAGAGTTATGTTGAAGTTCAGTAGTAATATGGTTACAATCCATAGCCAATTTAACATTTTTTTTATCATATTCAGATATATTTTGCTTGAAGTGGATGACTGCCGCTTGATGAATTCTTAATTTTACTCCATCAGAGATTTTATTCTTATTCAGGGTCATAGGCATGTACTTGCAACTAATGAATGGCTGCGAGTGAACGGAAGTGAAAATGTATATGCCCTTGGTGATTGTGCATCAATCAATCAACGTAAGGTCATGGTATGTTCATTTTTTATCTGAATAATTAGCACCGGTATTTTTTGTTTACCCGAGTGTCAATCATGGATGCGGTAGTAAGCCTTTCTGTAACTTCAAACTGAAGGATGATATATTGTGGTTGTATTAATTTTTCTAGAGAGGAAAATACTTAAAAGCATATCCTATGGCCTTTCTATTTCTTAATATCTTCAGAAATGATTACATCAGCTTTCTATCATGTTTGTTTATGGTTGCATCAATTTGTGATCACTTGTGAAGTAATCATTTATCTAATTTTAAATTCTCCTGACAATGCACACTTTGCACTACCTGTGTCTTTAGGAAGATATTACATTGATATTTAAGGCTGCGGACAAAGATAACTCTGGTACCTTGACAATTAATGAATTCCAAGATGTCATAGATGACATTCTCATCCGATACCCCCAAGTAGATCTCTACCTGAAGAGCAAGCATATGAGTCATGTTACCGATCTATTGAAAGATCCAGAGGGAAAAGAAAGAAATGAAATCAACATTGAAGAATTCAAACTAGCCCTTGCTCACGTAGATTCACAGACAAAAACTCTGCCTGCGACTGCACAGGTATTTGATGTTTAATGGAGTAACTTCCAGTTCTGTACACTGCATGGTTAGTCAATGCGTCACACTGGTATCCCCATCCCCTGATTTCAGGTTGCTGCTCAACAAGGTAAGTATCTTTCTAGATGCTTCAACCGCAGGGAGCATTGCAAAGATAACCCTGAAGGTCCTCGACGCTTCAGAGAGTCTGGACGTCATCATTTTCTTCCCTTCAGGTATGGTATATTATTCATGCTGGTTTTGTTGATTGCATTACAAACGAGATTTTTCAGTTGCTATTTTATTTTTATGTTGATAATATATGTTAAGTCATATTTATGCATGAAAGTAGTTTTATATCGATGTCTCAACTTTCCCCCCTTTGAAATTACATTTGAGAGGAAATCAATCTTGATATTGCAAAAATCAAGCTTGGGAACGAAGTTATACCAATGCTGCTATTATTATACAAAAATATTAGTAGTGTGAAAATTCAAATAAGCAAATAATCTGTCATTTATCATTCTTCATTTAGTTTTTTTTTTGGGCATCTCTTACAGAATAGTACTCTAAACATGGATATAATACCATACTTATATGTCCCAAGTATTATTATCCTGTATTTGTTTAGAGAATTATAAATTATAAACTATAGATATATTATATTAATTTAATTTGTGAAATGTGAATTTTCTTAGTTATAGTAAATTGTTAGCGATATTTTCCTACTATTATTATCATTTCATCATAACTTTTGAACTTCACAAACTAACATTAAGAAAGGGCAAGTTTCACTCTTGTATTTAGTAAAATCAATCGAAATTGATCTAACATCAACATTATAAAATGTGAAACTAAAAAAAGTTTGAGTTGACAGTGAATTGGGATTATACATGCATAAGTTATGATCTTTTTTTAGTTTTTTGTTGTAATCTACAAGTGACAACAAACAAGTTACAAAAACAACACGAGTTAATGAATTAAATTATTCAATCTCGAACTTTTTATGCAAAAGGTAACCTCATGCTTTAGAAACAACACTATTATACCCTCCTTGCCAGATTGAACTGAAGTGATTAAAAGGTAAAAGACACAGGATCAACCGAAGTCAACTCAAACATTGATTCAGAACGTGAAAAAAGAATTCTTTAAACTACAATCATAAGATTATATGGATAGAACTGTAGAACAGTTGTAGCAAAGTGATAAATATCTCAAAATAAGGAAATAAAACATAAAAATTATTCATATATACAATCTAATTCATGACAACTTTAAAGAATATTAAGTATAAGATGCAATAGAATATCTGCATTAACTAATACGAATGCTTAAATGAATTAACTAGAATGTCTTTGGTTGAACTAAATAAATAAATAATATATATATGTATGTAGAATCCTAGTATGGTCATAATGTAAAAGATTAGAAGAATCGATGAATTTTATGCGTTTGTGACAATTGATATGCCGGACTATTCACAATTGCTAGGTATAAGCATTTTGGGCAATTTGCTCCTCTGGGAGGAGAGCAGACTGCTGCAGAATTGCCAGGGGACTGGATTTCCATGGGTCACAGCACTCAGTGGCTATGGTATTCAGTATATGCTAGGTAAGTGTGAGCTACTAAAGTTGTTTCTTACTTTTACTATTGATTCAGCATACAGCCTTAACATTACTGTTAAATATGCAGCAAACAAGTGAGTTGGCGCACAAGGGCATTGGTCGTAGGAGACTGGACGCGAAAATTTATTTTTGGAAGAGATTCAAGTCGTATTTAAGGCAACAAATCTTGAACTAAATTCACCTCGAGGAATGCTAGTTTCTTCCAATCTATATTGTGCATACGTATTATATAATAAAATCTTTGCCTTCTGAGTTTACTGTGGACTCTATGGCTATTTATTTGTTACAACTACGAATATATAGTATGAGAGAATAGTTAGAAGAGCTAGTAAACATGTATGCTAAAAGGTTGCTCTAATTCTGAGAAGCCCTTGTTCATTGTAATATTGTCAATTATTCTGACTATGTTCCTGCGATGCATCTGACAAAACCTCTTATTTTTGGCACCCAGTCGTATCAAAACAATGAACAGCCTAAACCAGTCAGCTCATAACCAATCCCTAGATGCCCCATCTGATTAGTTTGCTGCACGTTAAAAGTTGAGGATTTTCTTTTGAAGCTTATCAATGAACTAAGCATAAATTTAGTTGGTTTGGCAAGTTCAGTTTCAAGGAAGTTGGAATTAGATAGCTCTTTGTTTTTTCTCTTTGGATGTATCATACTTTTAGTATGGGTAGTTAAGCTTGTGTATGGCTTAGTACTCTACATTACTGTACCTATATCATAACTGTTCCTGGCTCCCTACTACATCTGAGTCTTGGCTAGTTTTAACTGGATCAATCTCAGGACATTCGTCAACCGATTAATTACCTTTCGCTGAGGTTTTTAGGCACAGTCCCTTTTAAGAGTAGGAATGACATTATTCTTGAATTGTTCTCGTTCCATGTATTAGTATCTAATAAGCCATAATCAAACTATGCCTTAACAAGTTGAAACGATTAGTGATGAAAATGGTGAGCAGGTATATGCTTGTCGCCAATTTATTGTAAATACTACATTGACATTGCTAGACGAACTTGTAGTAAATCGTCCTAAGTTTCCGATGTCATACTTGGGACGTTGTATAATTGTTCGCATGGAATTTTGGGATCACTCTGAGGTTATTGAGGAGCTTGTGAGTAAAAGTTTTCAAGACTAATCCCAAGGGTTGTCATTTGTATCGTGTTCTGGGCTGTATGTCTCGTCCTGTTTTGAGCAGTAGGCGAAAGAATCTTAACATATACTGGCCTTAACATATATTTTTTTACTTGCTG
>JANZLF010000009.1:10499463-10519006 GCA_026546835.1 Erythroxylum foetidum | reverse complement strand
TTTCATTTATTCAAAATGCCATGACCGAAGTCGAGGCATAACATGCTCAGAATCAAGATTTACTTCTATCAATTCTCGTGATTCTTACAAAGTATACGAAATCAAAATCATTCAAATCTTATAACAAGTCATTCCTAAATAATTAAGCACATATTCGATCAAAATGTCATGCATCTCATCATACATAACACATAACATATATTCACACATAGGCAAGAATTCGCCTAATGACACAATAACTATAATTACATTACCCACCTAATATTGCTTGAAATCTAAGCTCAAGATTGTCCTTCCTTTTGCAATCGGATCAGGTCAGCTTAGTTTCCTATAACAAACAGGTCGGCTTAGTTTCCTATAACAAACTAAGTTCCCAATCAAACAATATTCAAAGGAAATATTCAAAAAGCTTGAAAATCAAAAGTACTAACACTATAATTCTATACTCGACTTCCCTCCAAATTTTCGGATCTTCAAAGGCTAATTCCAAACTTCCTTCCTTCATAAAACTTGTAGCCCTATGTCTCTAGTTTACAACGAATCTAAAATCACCTCATTTGGACATCTACAGCCAAAGATATGACCAAAATACCAAAATACATCCTTGTTGGAAAACTGGGGGCTCGCCGCGACGAAGGCCACGCTCGTCGCAACGAAGACCACGCTCGTCACGACGAATGGCCCGTGCTCGCCCCGATGAACAGCTCGTACTCGCCGCGACAAACGGCCCATACTCGCCACAACGAACGACCCGTGCTTCGCTGTGACAAACACAAATTCCTCGCACGCTGCGGCGTGCTCATGAGCAAGTCGCAACGTGCGGGTCTGGAGAACGTCTTCAAACCCGAATTTTTCAGCATTTTCCAACCTCAATCCTTCCCTTTTACAAATACAACACACTTAAACCTTGATTCAAGTCCCATACTACATCGCTAACCCATTAACACCTTAAAAACAATCACAAACTCATCAACCCAAGGATTCTACCCATTTTTGCCCTAAACCTTTCAACAACTGATTTTAATACATTCAACTTATCTTAGGGTTTAATCCAACCAAACAAGATAAAATAAACTTAAACTTACCAGGAATGTCTCAAACTCTGTCGAAAACCTTAGGAATCAAAAGCCCTAATTTCTCTTCTTTTCTCCAAGCTCCACGACAACTCTCCTCTCTTTTCTCCTTCACTTTTCCTTCTTTTCTTTCTTTCTTCTAATTTTTACTCTTAAGTCTAATGGAAAGAGACAAAGACCATAATACCCCTCCTTATAAAGCCTTAAGTTATCCAACTCAAGTAATCTTCCCAAAATGCCCTCATATACTTTTACCCTTTAATTCCTATTTAAACTACATTAAACTCAAATAAACCTCAATTATCCACTAATACTCCCAATTTAATCAAACTAAGCCATAAATGCACAATTTGGACAATTCATGCTTAATAACATAAATTAGAAAAATTTTGGGGCCCAACACTTGTTCAGCTCATTTCTTAGATATTTTGGTAGATTCTGACCATTATCCTGTAATGGTGGCCTTCAATCAATTAAACTCTCGAGGTAACAAACCATTTAAATTCTTTAATATATGGCTTAACCACTCTCAATTTTAGGACATAGTATCCAATAGCTGGGAGATGGTAGTAGTTGGGACAACTCAATTCATCCTTTGTATGAAGTTGAAGGTGTTAAAGTAACCTCTGAAAGCTCTAAATTCTGAAGCATATGGTCACATATCTAGTAAGGCTAAGAAGGCACAAGATAATTTTCAACTCATGTATAAGGCCTCTCTCAATAGGCCTGATGATGTAGTGCTAAAACATGAGGCTAATGTCAAAAGGAAGCAAGCTAGATTTTTGCTAGATGCAGAGAGACAATTCCTTCAGCAAAAGGCTAAATGTAAGCATCTTATAGAGGCTAATATAAGTATGAGATATTTCTATTATCAGAAGAGAGGAAGGCAAAATGTTATTTCTCATCTCATCAAGGAGGATGGATCTGTGACTACATCATTGGAAGAAGTGGCAGATTGTGTTGTAAGTTATTGTAAAGGGCTCCTTGGTACTTCAACCCCTCTGAACATATTAGACTTAAATGCGGTAAGAAATGGTTTGGTTTTGGGTGTGGAGACACATGAAACACTGATTGACCCGGTTATGGATGAGGAGATCAAGTGGGCTATGTTTCATATAGGCAATGACAAAGTTATGAGATCAGGTGGATATACGTCTTCCTTCTTTAAGGAATATTGGGATAGGGTTGGATTAGATGTGACTTTATTTGTGAAGGAATTTTTTTACTACTGGTCAAATGCTTAAACAGTTAAATCATACCATCATCACACTCATCCCAAATACGAAGGCAGTATCAAGAGTAACAGATTTTAGACCGATAGCTTGTATGAATGTTGTGTATAAGGTGATCACAAAAATATTGACGGAGCGTATGGCTTTGGTTGTGGGAAAAATTTTAGACCCAACTCAAGCTACATTTGTGCCAGGTAGAAGTATGTTAGATAATATTTTTCTAGTGCAGGTACTTATTCGAGGTTACACTAGAAAATATATTTCCCTGCGGTGTATGATAAAAATTGACATCACAAAAGCTTATGATACAGTATTATGGGACTTTCTTGAAGATATGATGAAAGGGTTAGGCTTCTCTAATAAGTTTGTATGATGGACTATGGAATGTGTAACAACTACATCCTTCTCGATCTCGATCAATGGCACACTACATGGTATATTCAAGGGTCGGCGGGGATTGCGACAAGGTGATCCTATGTCACCTACACTTTTCCTACTTTGTTTGGAGTACCTTTCAAGATTCTTAAAAGTGAGAACCACCAACTCCCTTTTTCACTTCCACCTGAAATGTCAACAACTTGCCATCACTCATCTTGCATTTGCAGATGATCTCATGTTATTCTCTAAAGGTGATTTTACTTCTATCCGTATACTAGTGGATGTGTTGAGTGAACTGAAAGAGATGACAAGTCTGGGGGTGAATTCTTCAAAATCTAGTATTTTCTTAGCTGGGTTTATGGACAAGATAGGGAGGACATTTTGCAAATGGTAGAATATCCTATGAGTGAGTTTCCTATTCGATATTTGGGGGCCCTTTGACACCTATGAAGGTCTTGGTGGCCCAATTTTCTATACTAGTTGAATCCGTAGAGGCTTATATCAATGTATGGAATGGTAAGACCCTCTCATGTGCAGGTAGAATTGAATTAATTAATTATATCATTCAAAGGGTACTATCCTTTTGGCACCAGGTGTTTCCCATTCCAACAACTATCCTTGAGAGGATAACCTCCATATGTTGGTTTTTTTATGGGGTGGTAAACATTTTAGGATGGCATGGCAAAATGTTTGTGTACCAAGAGAGGAGGGTAGATTGGGATTGAAAAACTCTAAATTATGGAATTCGGCACTTTTGTCTAAAGTGTTGTGGAATTCATGAAATATACTTGAGGGACTTATCAATATGGGATAGGGAACCTCACACCCAAGACTCGCCCCTACTGAAGAGATTGGTACTCAACTGAAATACTTTGGTGGATAAGTTGGGTGGCCGTAGGGAGGTAGTATATGGGATGCAGAAATTATGTATCAATAGAACCCTATCTTCATAGAAAGTCTATGAGCTATTTCAAGTCAAGTACACTAGACGACCATGGACTTCGTTTAGTTAGAAACAATACATACCACCAAAATACTCCTTCATTGAATGGCTTAGTCTTCGAAATAAAATGCCAACAAAGGATAACTTGCTATTCTTGGAGATAGATTGAACTTGCGCATTTTGTAATGCTGAAGCAGAAAATGTTGACCATTTGTTCTTTAAGTATCCTTTGACAGGTGAAGTTTGGAATGCTATCAAGGGATGACTGGGACTGATACGAGCCATGTCTAAGTTTTCTAGTGCCATCAAGTAGATTTGGAAATATTACACTAGAGCGCGTCTTAGAAGCAAAGCCGCATGACTAGCATTCATGTGTACCATATATACAATATGGAAGACCAAGAATGCTATTCAGTTAGATTTTGCTTCTGTTACGAGCTTTGATGTAGTTTCTAAGATAAAAACTGTGATGTATAAGATCTTGTATAGGTTGTACACCACAGAACTAATTACCTTTTGATATTTTGGATGTATAAATGATATTGATGTTATGATTACAAACTTTGGTCGTGGTAATGCTCTAAGGACCGTGTACATATTTTTGATTCAATATATTTACCTTCCATAAAAAATCAAGTTATCTTACAACACTAAGTCATGCTTGATAAGTTTAATGCTCTTCATCATAACCACACTTGAACTCTTATTCCTCCACTGACTGCTAATATTATTATTATTATTGATTATAAATGGGTGTTCAACATTAAAAGAAATATTTATGGTTTTTTACGATGGGCAAATTTTACAATTTATAAACCCTCAAAATACTGCAAGCACACAGGTCATGGATGTAGTATATGAGCTGTCGATCCCTTGAAGAGTGGTGAACTCTAAGGCCCTAAGAATTATAAAAATGAAAATAAAAAGTAGACAGAAAAGTAAACACATAAAGGTAATTGGTAGACAATTAATTTCTAAATTAACACGAAAAAAAATTAAATTGAGCTATACCAAAATTCATAATGAGAAATCGCACAAGAAGAAGCTCCAAATTATGAGAAAGGGGAATTTTTCCTATGATTAATGCTAACATAGTCATTTATGTGTTAATGATGTGTCGGTTCTAGACTATCAAAGGAAAGATTACTCTCTATTAAGTTATAATCACAAACCCTAATTCATAATCCCTAATTAGGTTAAATACTGAACATTTAATCTCTCAATACAAACAGTTCTAACCCTAATTAGTTTTTAAACTTTCTAAAAAACAACCGGGGCTCAAACGAGATCTCTTTCCATATGTTAACCGATTTGATTAATTGCGTAGTCTATTGAATAGCTTAACTTTCATTAACCCAACCTAATCATTTTGCATTCGATTCACTCTCTCAATTTATTACTGAAGCCTAAAGTTACAATAATTAATCACAACACCTAAATGATTAAACACAAAATTAACTAAATTAACATTAAATCAAGTCAAAATCCCTAAAAGAAATTAAAACATCATGATCAACCCAAGCCCATCAACATATTCATATCCATCTCAACATTAAAAAAAAAACACAAAGATGAATGAAATACACTTTGGAAGGGGATCAGGATGCCGACTCCTCTCTCCTCTTCTTCCTATTCTCTCTCTCCTTCTTCTCTCTTCTTGGAGTTTTCCCAAAAGTGGTAGATTGGAGAGCTCCCTTAAGGTTTCTTCTTTATCCTTTTTATACTATTTTTTTGTTTTGGGCAACCTTAGGGTTTGGTTAGGTCTGAAAAATTCAAAAAGTCCCTCGAAAACCTAAATCTGGAAGGCTATCCTTATCTGTCCTCATGTAAGCCACAATCGTGGCCCTTCTGTCATGATCGTGGCAGACCAAGCCATGATCGTGGCATCTTCTATTTGGTTCTTTCATGATCGTGGCTCATTGGCCACGATCGTGGCCCTGAGTTGGCTTCGAGCCTTCTCCGAATTTCTTCCATTCTTCGATATTTGCCCTGACACCCTAGAAAATATATCAAGGAACCTCAAACACATAAAATTAAATCTCAATCATGTGCTCTAACCCACAAAACACACAAAACATAAATACCTAACTAACATAATCCTAACCTAAACGTGCACTAATCGTTCAATTTAATAACTAAACACATAATAAACTACCTATTAAAACATTATGTAATCTACCACTATCAGTTTCATTGAGAGCTATAAAGCTCTTTTTTTGAAAATTGAATAAAATTTATATTAACAATAACAAAGCTATCTTAACATTACAATAAGTTCACAAAATAGCACAAAGTATAGATCTAATTGATAAAATTACAATTCAAGATTATAGATTCTAGCTATTTATGATGCCTATAGATAGAGTATGCTGAGCAATTTTAGCAATTATAGTGGATCTGATCCAATTAATGATATCTTCGACTATTTGATGCTTATTTACTTCCTCACCTCTGTAGATCCTTTTGTTCCTTTCCTTTTATAAGGAGTAAATTGTTGTTGTAAAAGAAATTTTGTCATAACTCCATCTGGCAACTTTTATAAAGCTCGTCTTATTGTCAAAAGATCTCATTAAGCTAAAGGAATTCATTACACTAACACCTTTAGTCCTATTGTCAAACTCACCATTGTTCGCATTATTCTCACTATTGCTCTCTCTCATTATTGGTCCATTCTTCAACGTGATGTCAATAGTGCCTTTCTCCTTATTCCTCTCCAAAAACCAATTTTTATATCTTAACCTCCTGATTTTGTGGACCTTGATCACCATTTCACTTATGCTTATCATCTTCACAAAGGTCGTTATGGTCTTGAACAAGCTCTTTGGACTTGGCTTCTTCACTTGATTCATAAGCTTCTTGAACTTAACTTTGTTTCCTCCAAATTTAACTCCTCTTTGTTTATTCACACCATCTCATCTCACACTATCTTTTATTTTTTGGTCTATACAACAATCACAACAATAACATTCTAGTAGAAATGTTACTAAGAAGTAGGGTGTAGGTAAGTCTAAAAGTATATAGCCTTTCTTTTAGTCTATGTGGATGATATCTTAGTCACGAGATCCTCACAATCTTTCATTTCCTACTTTATTCATTATCTTCACTTTATCTTCTCTATCAAAGACTTTTGACCAATTCATCATTTCCTTGGCATCAAAGCTACTATCACATTTCATGGCTTTCTCCTTACTTAAGCTAAATACTCTAAGGACTTTCTTCTTTGCACAGGCCTTGGCCAATCCAAATATGTAAATACACTCATTACCCTTACCCTTCTTCTGTCAAAAAACTATGGTCATCTACTTTTTGATCCTATTAAGTATCATAGTACTATTGGAGCTTTACAATAATTTTGCTTTACTTGTCTTGATGTCCAATTTGTTGTCAACAAAGTCTCTTAGTTTTTACATTGCCCCTATCGATATTCCCTAGACAACAATAAATTGGATTGTACGATACTTTTGTTCCACACCATCTCATTGAATTTTCTTCAACAAATTCTCCCCCTGACCTTATAAGCTTGTTATGATCCCGAATGGGTTGGTTGTCCTACTGATTTTTATTCTAGGTCTAGATATTATATCTTTTTTGGGCCTAATCTTATTTGTTGAAATACCAGTTATCATTATCAGATCTAAGATAGAAGTTAAATATCGAAGTATTGCTCTCACAGTTGTTGGACTTGATTAGATCACCTCTCTCCTAGGTGAGATAAGATTTTCTCACATCATACCCACTCTTTGATATGATAATCTTGATGTCACCTATATTGTTACCGTTCTTTATCTCTCATGCCTATACAAAGCACATTGAGATTGACACTTATTTTGTTTGCGAATTGGTAACAAACAAAACTTTCTTCATCAAACACATTTCTTCTACTGATCAAATTGTTGATATTATGACTAAAGCCTTATCTACTTCCACATTTCACCGATTACAAGACAAGCTTATGATCACATGTAATCTTGAGCTTGAGATTGCTAATAATATATGATACTCACAGCATCATAACAACCATTTCTTATGATTTTTCAGTGAGAGGAATATTATTCTCTTGGATATGTGTCAATCTTTTCTGTTATATATTTACTCTTTTCTTGTGTTTCTACAAATGTATATATATTAAGGTATTAGACAAGTCATGATGATATGCAAACAACACTTCTTTATACCATAGGTATTCTATCACATACATCTCTTTTATGAAGTTCTAATGCTCCTCGTGATAACGGGCAAGTATTGCACGGTTCCTAGGTGTAAATGCTATCAATTCTCACGCTAAATACGTGGGTCTTCCTGAATCTCGTTCATCAAAGAAGGTTATCTGGAGCACTATTATAGACGTTACGCAAAATGAAAGAGTCGCAATCTCATTTGTTATCCCGTAGAGGCAGGAAGCTTCTAATCAAGTGAGTTGTACAAGCCATTCATAGTTATTCAATGAATTGCCTTTCAAATTTTGTAAACAACTTAATACCATTTTCATTAAGTTTGGTGCGCAAACAATTCTGATGAGAGGGGGGCTGATTGTTGCTTGTTATAAATCCTCTTAAATCTGGTGCTGTTTGATTTTGGATCTATCCCTAGTCAAAATTTCTGATTTGGAGTCTGTGGAAGCTCTGTGTTATGAACCTTGCATTCTAAGATTGCAGACCTTTAGGTGATGTCCTCATGGTTTATAATCTAAGTGCAGTCTATCAAGAAGGTATGGTTGAATAGCTTTCCTAACAGGCTAGTGATTTAGAGCAATGATAGTCCTAATACTGTATTTTCATCAAAATAAACATTTCACTCTCGTTAGTACTGCGTTTTTGTTTAGTTATTTTATATCGCTAGTTAAGATACCAAACAATTGTTTACTGATCAACCACGATGTAATTACAAAACATTGAGGTCTATTCCTCTCTTCTGGTTCACCTCATGTAGAGGTCAACTGCGAGGCAAAAAGCTCAACTCACATGGAAGGAAACTTTGTAAAATGATAGCTTACAACAAAAGGAGACACAATTCATATCAATCTACACAGAACCAATTTCAACCTGTTGCTGGGCCAAGTATCTTTCCCTGCGCTCTTTCTGAAATAAAATGTGTGAGATACAGAAGAATCAAAATGTGAGGAGCAGTAAGGAAAGAACTAGTTGAATACTATGAAGATAAAGAAACTGCAGCCATCAAGTTCTCAAAGTCTCACCCATTCGTCTATGACAAGCCCTTCACCAACAACACGAGCACCTGTACTGTCTTGTGGTGGCTTCTTGCGAGCCTCAAGCTGAGCTTCAGCCTCAGCCAATTGTCTTTTCAACTTTTCCAGTGCCTATAAAGTATAAACAATTCAAATTTGTCAACCAGATTCGTTCCTCTATGGCACAATTACTGCTGGTTATATTTGTTGGAATAGATTTGGTGTGACTCACGGGACTAGGGCTCTCCGGATCGAGAAAAACGACCTTCAAGATTTGCTCCACTGACACTTGATCCATCTGCTCGTCGAACTGCATTAAAAATAGCAACAGACAATGACGCATCCTGTTCTCTATTTGCTCAGCAGAGACAAGTTTTTGCTGATCAGAAGCATTTGTCATTTATCGTAATTGTGAAACATCATGTGGAAAACAAAGTAAAAGGAATAAGGTGATCAAACAGTGTACCATCTCAGGAACATATTCCATCTCTCCTTTAACTTTTAAGCTCATGATCTTGAACTTTACCCTACTCTTTTGATCCAGTGGTCTTTCATTGTTCTCTGGAGGCTCCACAAACTTGAATACTGTTCATCAAGTTGTGTTTAACTTTTGAAATGACGACAGCAAAGGATATCATGCATCATGAGATATTGAACCAGAAAGGTACGGGAAATTAAATCAATTACCAGTTGCAATAAGACTTTCACCAGGAGCTAGTATAGCTCCAGGAGGTCGCATATAACAGCTCTTTGGTGCGGTTGTTTGGAACTACAGTAACCAAGATGTCACAGTTTATATCAAATAAAAACTTGGCAACAGAACAAAGTCAAGGTGATACACACAGTAATTGGCAAAATGAGGAAATGAAGATGTTATACTTCCAATGACTATTTGGTTATCTCAAATAAAAAATATGGGATTTATCATTACACCAACTAGAAAACGAGATGGGTTCCATAACACTGTCGACAAGCTAGGACAATTAGAGATGCATGAACCGCAGCGTGCTATTTCCTATTTCAGTTCACCCACGCTTACAATCCTAGCTTTTGAGCACTAAACGTGTGTCTGTCCAATGAAAGTGGACAACAGAAAAACATTTTTCAAGTGATAACATTATCAGTAGGAATTTAATAATATACATGAGACCAAGAGGGTCATAGCTGGCACAAGATTTGTCATGTTTCCAAAAAGTTTGGTCATCCCCAGCTGATCCTCGTTGGCAATGATCAGGAATTATTGAAGCAGACGTGTGTAGGGCATTACAGGAGTTGGCAGGCCATGTGAGACAACTAGTCATACAAGAATGTGCAGACCACTAATGAAACAATAAAATCAGTATATGTTCCGTACCTTGAATGCCACATGAGACTTGCAAATGTTTTTTATGGCGATTGCACTCCTTACCTGTTTGCCTGGTTCATCTACAAAAACGGAAAACCAAATTGGTCAGGACAGAAACACATATCGCCTCATTAAATGTAGGTCATTCAAATAACAAAAGCATGCGATGATTGTCAGATCATCACATCTCTGAGAAAAAACAAGTGTAGAGGTTAATATTTAGAGTTATCAAAGAAGAAACAACCTCGTCTTCAGAGACTAGTCAAGGAAGATGTCTTAAAACTATAACTGACGTGTGAAACATCCGATCCATAGTAAGCTTCATCTATTGAAGAATGAAGTCAGTAACTTCAACGACTAAATGTCATTTACCTTTGATTGGCATCTAAAACACAATCCCATTATTAACTAACAATTGATGTAACGAGAGCACTAGAAGCAACTTTCCATATCAACACCAGCAAACAAAACCGCAGATCGTTGGCCACGAAAGGATCTACTAAACATGGTTGATCATCAAGTAGAAAGAAGCACGTTTATGTCAAAGACACGAAAAATCTAACCATATCAAATACAACAATATAATCTCACAAAAACAGAGCTCAAATACGGAAACAAAGCACGGTAAAATTGTCGAAAAGAAAGGAGAAACAGACATACAAGGAAAGAAGAGCTTGGTAGGAGGATCAAGCCTGAGTTTTCTTCTTGTGGGTAACAGGGACTTTGCTACAAGTGACATTGTACTGGTGGAATAGGAGCTGGATCTCTCACCCATCTGGTGACTCTGGCTTTGGTGAGAAATGTTGCCACTGCCATTGTTACTCGTCATGGAACTTGAAGACGTAGAAGACGAAGAAGAGGATGGAGCGGAAGTTGAAGATGAAGAAGAGGAAGAAATGGCATTGATAGTTTGCCAAATCGGCATTTTTCATACTCTATCCAGTCCCCTTCCCCTTCTTTCACTTCATTTAACAGCCATCTCCTGTATCAAAAGAAGGGACGCTGTTTATGTCGTGTTCTTTGTTTAATAAAAATCAAAATATTATAACGAGCCTTTTTCATTTTTCAGCAGTAAGTTAATCCAAATCCAAATTTTAAATTGAGTGTATCTATACCAAAGTCCTCGTGAATATTAAAATTCTAAACCCAGCAAATGCAGACACCCCACCCTACCTCACCAGTTCCCCCGGTTTTCACATTTGATGGGATATTGAGACAGGGTGCTCGGATCTCAAAGTACAATTTGATATTTGTAATCTTCTTACTTTGCAAAATTAGTTGATATGCGGCTCTTTTAGTTTAAGTAAGGTCAGGAATTTAAACCGCCCTCGTGTATGCAGTCATTTAAAATTTGGAGTGAAAATTTTACATCCAAAAAAAACCTGAAGTTTAATCCAAATTTTCGTGCATTTTTCTACTTTGGAATTAGTTTCGTCGTAACTCATATTTGAAACAAATACATTTTGTGCTTTAACTTTATCACCAGTGCTTCACGAACGTTTTAGATGGATTGTTTCTCGGAAGCAAACAAAACAACATTCTTCTAATGTTTTGGAGTCTTAGATCGTTGGTGCTCAGTAGACTTTCTGATAGCAACTTGACAATTTGTGAGATTAGATTGAAGCAAAGGGGGAGACAACATGATTTAGGCGTTATAATGTCTAATGTGAGAGCACGCTTCTGCCTTGGCTTTTTACCCACTAAATGCTCTTTTACTATTTGTTGTCATATCCACAACAATTCAACTTTAATTGAAGAGAAATGTTATAATTGCAGCGTCTTTGGGAAAGTTACTTTACCAAAATTTAAAGGAAAAAAAAAAGTTACTTTACTCTTCATTCTTATCATTCACCTTACCCCATAAATCAACCATGGAGTGGACTCATAGTCACAGAATCCTCCCACCTAAGATGGATAGGTTCCCAATCTAGCCATGGAATCAGCAGCATCATTTGCCTCTCCACATGCATCATGATGACCCGAAACAAAACTTTGTACAGACACAGACCTTGAATTACCTTATAAGTCTGGTTCCATCATAAGCTCTCCAAGAGTTTGTAAGTGAAGCCTAAAACAATTGGGGGCCTACTGACTCCCTATTGCCCCATTTCGTTGGGTTGAATCCACGACAGGATGATTTTAATCGGACTTGCTGATCCCATCTGACGTCAGAGTTCTGATGATATGGTTTATCTCATTGTGTTGTTTGGATTAACAAGAGTTGTTATGATTTCTGTAGTTATTACCTACTCTTACAATATTATTTTTTATCACATAATTTTATTATATTTATTAATTTATATTTATAATTTAAAATTAATTTAAAATTAATTTTTAATATTATGTAATTTTTAATAAAATTAATACAACATAAAAAATTATGTCATAGATAAATAATAGAAAAATAAATGATAATTTTAAAATATAAAATAAACATAAATAATAGTTAAACCAAAAAATTCATTGAATTTAACTCTTACAATTATTTGAGAGTAAAATAATTATGTTGAAATTTTATATAGAAGTATATTTAAGTTTGAGATTGATTTGTGTCAAAAACTAAACTATTGTAACTTTTTTTAATAAAATAGATGGCCCCTTCATTGTACCTAGTATTAAGGATATCTTATGTAAGTTTGATAAAATAATCCTGTCTTAAATTTAATATATTCGGTTTAGATTTATCGAGATTGGATTGTACTTATGTTTAAGGAATTCGCACAAACAATCTGAATTCTTATGTCATTTTAAGGTGATTCGATTAAGTTTCTTTCGTTTAGTATATAGGTTTTAAAAATTTTGAAATTAAAACAATGTTATTTTAAAATCACTAGAACATATTTATGAGTTATTTTGGAGTCATTTAAAGACTTATGACACTTGTCTTCTTTAGCTTGTGTTGGGCATTAGGATAAGAGTAATGGCTCTGACTATCGATGATAGAGTAAGGGCTAGTCTTTTGGTGAGTTTTGGTTCAAAGAGAAAAGAATGTGACAAATTACGTATAGGTTTTTGAAACATCACGACTCTTACAGGAAAGTCTTTAGAATTAGTAGACCTAAAAAAATATAAGATTTATATAGCATGCATCTAGGAGATAAAGTGGACGAAGGCTAAAGTAAAAGAGATTAATGGATTCAAATTTTGGTACTCAAGGTATTCAAGACCATTAAATAGGTAGGTATCTTAGTTGTTAAGGAACTTATAAATCATGTTATGCAGGTAAAGAGGACTAAGGAAAGGATTATGTCCCTAAAGATAGTATTAAAAGGTGTTGTTCTCAATGTGGAGTGTGCATATGCACCCTAAGACATTTTTGGATGAACAACTTAAACACTAATTCTGGGAAGAGCTAGAAGAAGTGATTTAACTTTGGCAAGAAAATAATTATAAGAGGAGATTTTAATGTTCATTTAGGGGCAACCTCGCATGGTATACTAGACTCGTGCAGGTTTCCAGTATAGGGTTAGGAATGATAGTGGGATTGCTTTATTAGATCTTGTGGTAGCGTTTGAGTTAATGATAGCCAATTCTTTTTTCAAGAAAAATAAGGGCACTTAATGAATTTTAAGAGCAGAATCACAAAAACTTAAATTGACTACTTCTTTGTAAGGCGGAGCTATCAACCTAGGTGCAAAGATTGTAAGGTGATACCAAACACTCGCTTGTCAACTTGAATAGACTGCTAGTTTTAGATCTTATAATTAAGGGATGGAAGAAAAAGAGACGTCTTAGAAGGTGTATTAGAGTCAGATGGTTGAATCTGAAAAGGGACACAATGAAATAACTTAGGGGTAGAGTAATATATGAAGATGAATGGAAATTGGAATAAGTTTCTAACTAGATGTGGGAAAAGTAACAACTCTTTTAAGGAATACAACTAAAGAGATCTTGGAGAATTCTAAAGGGAATAAGGATAGTAAGAAGGAGTCTTGATGGTGGAATGAACATGTATAATAAAAGGTTAAGATCAAGAAGGGTGCCTATAAAGATCTATTAGATAGAACCATAGATGGAGAGAGAGTAGCTAATAGAGTAATGTACAAACTAGCTAAGAAAAAAAGCAAAAAAGACAATTTTAATAACTAAAAGTAGAGATTATGAGAAATTGTACTGAACGTTAGAAACTAAAGAGGAGAAAATAACATTTTTAAGTTGTCAAGAACTAGGGAAAAGAAAACGAGATTCTTAGATCAAGTTCATTATATAAGAGATAAAACAAGACAAGTGCTTTTGGTTAAAAAATGATATCAAGAGAAGATGACAGAGATATCTCTGTAGCCTTTTTAATGAAGACATAGAGGAAAACATCTCTTTAGGTGATCTTAGTACTTTTGAGAGGTTTTGTAACTCGACTTTTTGTAGGCAGATTACAAGGGAACAAATTAAGAGAGCTTTTATAGAGATAAAGAGGGGAAGGACAATAGGGCTTGATGAGATATCCATTAAGTTGTGAAAGAGCCTAGGTAAAGATGGTCTTACTCGGTTATCCAAGTCTTTAATGTGATCCTTAAGTCTGTCAAATGATGGATTAGTGGAGATTTAGTATGTAAATTCCTCTTTACAGAACAAAGGGGACCTTTAGAATTGTAATAACTATAGAAGCATCAAACTACTTAGTCACACCATAAAGTTGTGGGAAAAGATAATTGAGAAAAGAGTAAGAAAGGATACTCCTATATTGGAGAATCAGTTTGGCTTTATGTCAGGAAGGCCCACAATAAAAGCTTTACATCTCCTAAAAAGATTAATAGAATATTACAAGAAAACATCAAAGTAATCTACACTTTTTTTTTATTTAGAGAATGCATATGATAGGGTGCGTAGGAAAATTAAGTGGAGGTATTTAGAGGTTAATGGATTTCCTTTAACCTATACGCGGATTATTAGGGTTATTGATGAAATGGTAAAGACTAGAGTATGAACAATAGGAGGAGATATAGAAACAATTTCTATCGATATTTGACTACACCAAGGCTCCTCATTAAGCCCTTTTTTATTTTTAGTAGTGATAGAGGAGCTAACCAAAAATATTTAAGGGGATTTGCCTTAGTGCATATTGTTTGCTGATGATATTGTCTTATTGGATGAGATAAAAGAGGGTGTCAATGTCAAGCTAAAACATTGGAGGGATAAATTAGAGTCGAAGGGTTTTAAATTGAGCAAGACTAAGACTAATTACTTTAAATTGAGCAAGACTAAGACTAAGTACTTACAGTGTAACTTTTCAAATCATAAGATGATTGGTTTAGAAGTTATACCATGAAAAGAGTGTTTTAAGCACCTAGGGTCTATCATCCAAAGCAATGGAGAGATTGATGAAGATAAAGCCATCGTATTAGATTGGGGTGCTTTAAATAGAGAAACACATTAGGAGTTTTATGAGATAAGAAGATAACACTCAAGCTCAAAGGTAAATTTTATCATTTAGCGGTTAAGTCGTCCATGCTATATGAGCCAAAGTATTGACCTATTAAACAAGTGCATTGTTATAAGCTAATGCGATGGAGATAAAGAAACTTCATTGGATGTTTAACCTTATTAGAAGAAATAAGTTCAAGAATGTATTGGTAAAAAAAATTAAAGGTGGTTAGTATTAATAAAAAATTAAAAGAGACGAGGATTAGGTGGTTTGGATATATTAAAAAGAGATACCTTGATGCTCTAGTAAGAAGATGCCAAAAATAGTACTTAGAAACTATAAGAGGGAAAAAAAAGAGAAGGTCTAAGAAGAATTGGGGGGAACATGTTCAAAAATGATATGACTCTTCTAGAACTTACTAAATACATGGATTATAATAGAAAATTTTGACGTATTAGGATACGGATATATAAAGGATCTTACACAAAGAGGTCTTTCCTATTCTGTCAAGTCTTTTAAGCGTTTTCCATTGAGTCTTTCATTTTATAGTTAGTCTTAATATTTTGATCATGTAGTACTTCCCTCTTAGTTATTTAGACTAAACTATTTCTTACTTATTCTAATTACTTTCTTATAATGGTTGGTTTGATTTATTCTTGTATTTGTCTTTTGTTATTTATCTACTTATTTTATCTTTTATTGTTAATTTTTACTATGTTTTGTATGTACTATATCACGTATTGCATTACATATTTTTTATTTTTATTTATACATATTTATTTATATTTTGTATTATCATTTTTTTTGCATTACGTGTGAGACTATTGAAAACAATCCCTTCTAGGTAGGGTTAAGACCACATACTACTAGACCTCTCCAAATCTCACATTTTATGGAGACTCTCACTGAATATTATTATTGTAGTAGTTTCAAATTATAACCATAAACACAATAAATACTAGTAAATTCAACATAAAAAGAGGGCAAAAATTAAATTTCAAAAAATTAAGTATAGTCAATTTTCCTCTTGCAATTCTCTCCTTTATTCATCTCCTCACTTGGGTCTTCTTTATTCATTAGTATCCTCTTCTCGTCTCCTGTCTCCCATTTGCCATCTTGTGTCCCCTCGTCATCATCTACCAATTTCTTTGCCGTCATGATTTTACAATAGAAAGCAAAAATATATTGAAACTTAAAAGAAACAGAGGAAACAAAAAGAAGCAGATGTATACACAAATAGATATAAAAATTAAACAAGGAAACGAAGCAACGGAAGATATTGGAAGAGACGTGATAGACTTAATTAGCTAGAAACACTAATTTATAAGATGAATAAAAGATGATAGAGATGTGTATGCAAATAACTAATAGATTGGTTCTTGTTGCCACTTTGGCCCACTCGACAACTTCCCAGTGCCACCCCCTTACTGGGGTTCTACCTAGATGGAGGGACTCCCATAGGCCAAAATCTCCTCTATTGAGGTTGGGGAATCTTCTAGTGCTAAGGACGATTTCCTAATGCTCCCAAGAGAAAAAATTCTCTGTAAGCCTACAGTTATTCACCCAGACTAAAAAAGCTCTCTCAAGCAATTCAGAATCCCAGTGTCCAATGCTTAAGCAAAAAATTGGTGGGGTTTAAAGGCATTAGACAAGACTATGTTAGGAGAGGATGGAACATTTTTATTTAAGTTTGTGGACAGTAGTGGATTGAATGATATTCTGGAACAAAGGTCATGGCATATAGGTGACTAGCCTTTGTTTATTCAATGATGGAGGCCAGATATGGAAATAGAAAGTGGAAAGTTTGATACCAATCCATTATTGGTGTGCTTTCACAATCTCCCCTTGAATTCTAGACTATAGAAGGGCTTAGTTTCCTAGCTAGCTCTTTAGGGAAACATTAGTATGGATTCTCAAATGTCAAGTATGGAGTGGATGGGATATGTGAAAATTTGTATCGAAATTTAGAAAAATATCCAAATTGTTTGATTGTTTAACTGTCATATGCCTTGGATAAAATGACAACTTGGTAAAATGAGAGATTACCCTTTCCTACCCATGGAAGCCTAGCAACTCTTCCAAAAAATGGGTTCCAATGGGTAAATTCTTCAAAATTGGCAATGAAAAGGAAATTACAGGATAAGAATTTGCAGGAAAAAAAAAGTTGAAAAAGACACTAAATATCAAGACTCTGAGCTCACTAGAATGAAAAAATCAAATGAACTTCTACTGCAGGAGAACAACCATCTAGAAAATGAAGGAAATGAAGCTAGAATAAGAGAGTCTAAGTCTGAATTGAAATCGATGCCTGTCATGGAAACATTGAATATAGTATAAAGTAAGGAGGAGATGGCAGTATATGGGAATCAAGCCTTTACTTCTGGAGAATCTGAAACAACAGGAGACCTAACAGTGAAGCATAATTCAGAAACTTCTAATAGCCAATATAAGAACATAGAGATAGCATATATGAGTCTTCTCGGTGAACCCACAACCTCATTATAGAATGTATGAGTCTTCTCGGTGAACCCACAAACTCATTATCAGTTTATGTAGAGAATTTAAAACAAAGAATCTATAAGGCTACTTCCAAAAACTTTGAATTTAGCGAGGATGTTCCAGGTGAGATACAAAAATTTCTAGCATGATGGCCAAGGAGAAGGCTACTTTGAAAATTGAAGATTTGGGGAAATTTTCAAAATCTAGGCAAAGATTTGTTAGGAAAAAAAGGCAAGAACAACAACAAAGGAGATATTCCTCAATATGACAGTCCTAATTTGGAACACGAGAGGGCTTAATGACCCTTTTAAAAGGCCTATGGTAAAAGAGGTAGCCAAAGACAAACAAGCTTATTTATGGGTTTTCATGAAACTAAAATAAAACAATCTCTTTGCATAGCTATCAACATTTTTTTAAGTTCTCAATGGAAGTCATTCTCTAATCATCAATCCCACTATAATGGGAGAAACATAAGCTTTTACAATACTTGTAGCGCCCCCTTACCGTAGGGTATACACCGAGACATCCATAGGTCATTCCGATACATATCCTACGACGAGGATGCACTACGATCGAACAATACTAAAACCACATGGCATCAATATAATAAAACCACAATATTAAAAATCACTAAACTTTGAAACCAATAAAATATCTTTCATTTCATACCATCAACAGAAATATAGACCAGTTTATCAGTTCCCTACAGTCTAAATACAATATTCCAAAAAGGAAACTGATACAAAATTCTATACTATGACATCCTCAAAATCAATCCCAGCTGATCGACCTGTGTGCCATCGCTTCTCTTGCTAATACGCGCACACGGCAGGAAAAGTCTATCTCCGGAGCTAGGGGTCTAATCTATCAGTCCTGAAAAATAAATTCAATTTTGAGTGAGTTTGCGAACTCAATGAGAAACCATCATCAATGGTTCACTCAATTCATGCATTACGCAAACTGCGTACAGCACATCACAGTAACATTCAAAATATCAATTAGCAGTTGTAATTACTCATGCCATCACAGAATTCAGTAATTATCACATATCAATTATCCCATTTGTATGTAATGCATATGCGACTCTTTTTCAGTTTATTTCGGTGTTGTGACCGAGTGCTTATTCAGTGACAGTGTACAATAGACGCGTCTAGGGAGTAGAAGAGCTCTCATGCAGGATACACTAACTCCCCTCGAGCTCAAAGCTCGGTTCAGTAACAGTGTTCGAGCTCAAAGCTCTTTTCAGTAATAGTAGCGACTCCGGTCACAACGTTTATTATCTGTTCTTGCAGTTATGCATGCAATGCATATGTCCAGTAATTCACAGTCATATGGCTGTAAAACCCCATTTATCCCAATTTTCAAAATCATGTATCGGTCACGTGCACATTGTCGAAAGCAGGCATTTCTATCCTAATCATTCACATGATCATACCATTCACATTTACCAACAGTTCACACAGAGCATTTAACAATCAGAAATTGAGGAACCAACTAGGTTACTCACCTGTAACTTCCGAGCTACT
>JANZLF010000009.1:10483593-10499363 GCA_026546835.1 Erythroxylum foetidum | reverse complement strand
CCATACCAAACATTAACATCTCTAAGATTTTCCAGCAGCTCTTCAACCACAATGAAAGGGAAAACAAGCAAAATCTCTAAGGGGAAAAATCGGAATCGTCGAAGGGAAGAGAAGAGTCGTGCCCTAGGGGAAAATGTCTTCTAATTTTTCAAACAAAAGATAGGGTTGATCCTTAACCTATAGCTCATCTAACATAAGTCCTCAAATTCATTTAAATTTCAATCTCTAATTTCCAATGGCTCAACAGTTTCGTTCCTAAAATCACAAATCAAATGTTCCATGCCATTTGCCCATCAATTTCGGAACCGGAATCTAATTCATCAGTCTCTAAGTCATTTTTTCGGTTCGGTCCCAAAACTCTAAAAATTCCAGAAAAATTTTCATAAATCCTCAAAAATATAAAACGCAAGATCCTATACTCCAATTTCAATTTTCAAATCTAAAAATTAATTTCTCATTCCAATTCAACTATACAAACCTAATTATTGCTAATTTCTCAATCAAATCACAATTCAACCAATTCATGATTACAATTAAAAGCCGAAAAATAGCATAAATGCATGTACCTATAAATGCATGTGCAGTTAACTCATTCCTCTATAATTAGAGGTCAATGAATGCTCAATTAATGGAATACAGTATGAAATCCTACCTAGTCCCAATTTACCAACATGCCCATCACATCGGTAACTGGATGTTACAATTCTCCCCTCCTAATAAAAATTTCGTCCCGAAATTTCTTACCTGTCTGATCGAATAGATGAGGATACTGACTCCTTATATGCTCCTCAGTCTCCCAAGTCGCTTCCTCAGATGAGTGGTTCTTCCAAAGGACTTTCACTAATGGAATCACCCTGTTCCTTAACTGCTTAACCCGTGATCCCACATTCTGAACCGGCTCCTCGACATAACTCAAATTACTAGCCACCTCGATCTCCTAAGCTGGAATCGCATGAGTCGTGTCCGATCGGTATCGTTGGAGCATACTAACATGAAACACGTCATGCAACTGGGACATCTCACTCGGCAACGTCAATCTATAAGCCAACGGTCCTATCCTCTCGAGGATCTCGTAAGGACCAATATACCGAGGGCTCAACTTGCCCTTCTGGCCAAATCTCAGAACTCCTCTCCAAGGTGACACTCAGAGGAACACTTTGTCTCCCACACTGTACTCCATCCCTCGTCGATGCTGATCCACATAACCCTTCTGTCTACCCTGAGCCGCCTTGATACGAATCCGAATCAATTTCACCATATCTACAGTATCCTGAATCAGCTCGAGACTCTCAATCATCCTCGCACCCTCTTCATCCCAATACAGTGGCAATCTGCACTGCCGCCCATATAAAGCCTCATACGGTGCCATCCCGATACTACTCTGATACTGATTATTATATACAAACTCGATCAGAGCCAAATACTGATCCCATGCACCTCTAAACTCCAATACACAAGCTCGCAACATATCCTCAACCGTCTTAATCGTCCTCTCACTCTGCCCATCTGTCTGAGGATGAAATGCAGTACTGAAGTTCAACCTCGTACCCAAAGCAGACTGCAGGCTCTTCCAGAACCTCGAAGTAAATCTAGGATCCTGGTCTGAGACTATAGACACCGGAACCTCATGCAGTCGCATAATCTCTGCCACATACTTCTGGGCCAACTGATCAAGAGTATTACTCTCCCTCACTGGCAAGAAGTGAGCTGATTTGGTCAACCCGTCCACTATGACCCATATAGCATCATGCTGGCTCGGCGTCCTAGGCAAACCCATGACAAAATCCATCGTAATTCATTCCCATTTCTACTCTGGAATGGGTAACGAATGCAATCTCCCCACCGGAGCCTGGTGCTCAGCCTTAACCTGCTGGCACGTCAAACACCGAGAAACATACTCTGCTACCTGCCTCTTCATGCCTGGTCACCAGAAATGCAACTTAAAAGTGTGATACATCTTGGTTGTACCAGGATGCATAGCATAGGCAGCCACATGCGCTTCCCCCAGAATCTCACGTCTCAAATCATCAACATTTGGAACACATAATCTCTGTCCCATCCACAATGTCCCATCTCTCAACCTAAACTCTGAATCCCGATCAGATATCGCTCTCTCCATCAGTCTTACCAACACAGGATCCTGATCCTGAACTCTCCTGATCCTGTCATGCAACATCGGCCTAAGCCTCATAGTGGCTATCAGAGCTCCATCCTGACCCAAATCCATCTGCACATTAAGAGCTCTTAACTGAATCAAACTAGGCAATCTCCCAATCTGAATCTGAGCTGCACTGATGTGAGATCTCCTACTCAAAGCATCTGTCATCACATTAGCCTTCCCTAGATGATACTCAATCGTACAGTCATAATCCTTCATAAGTTCCATCCATCTCCTCTGTCTCAGATTCAGCTCTCTTTGACTCAGCAAATACCTCAAACTCTTATGATCAGTGAAGATCTGGAACGTCTTCCCATACAAATAATGTCTCCAGATCTTCAGAGCAAAAAACATAAGATCCTATACTTCAATTTCAATTTTCAAATCCCAAAATTAAATTCTCATTCCAATTCAACTATACAAACCCAATTATTCCTAATTTTTTAATCAAATCACAATTCAACCAATTCATGATTACAATTAAAAGCCGAAAAATGCCATGAATGCATGTACCTATAAATGCATGTGCAGTTAACTCATTCCTCTATAATTAGAGGTCAATTAATGCTCAATTAATGAAATGCAGTATGAAATCCTACCCAATCCCAATTTACCAATATATCCATCACATCGGTAACGGGATGTTATAATACTGATTTGATGGATGCTCAAAAGATTGAATAAAGTGAACAACATATTCATCTTAGATTTCACTTAAGAGGTTAGTTCACAAAGTTTGCTCTTACTTTAATCTATGCGGCTAACTTCAGTTTTTAGAGAAGCAAACTATAGGCTAATCTTAGCAGACTTTTAAAACATCATTTCCACCCATTAGCTCATAATTGGGGATTTAAATTGTATTTTTAACTCAAAGGAGGTGGAAGGGGGGAAAAATACACGTTGGGAGACACTAACGAGCTTATGAACTTACTTAGTTGTGTAGATCTAATGGATTTAAACTCAATTGGTCAACTGTACACCTAGTCAAACAAGTAACAAGGTAGCCTGCACATTAGGAAAAAACTAGACAAGACTCTAGTAAAACATAGCTTGGGCTAGTAAAACATAGCTTGGGTTCAACATTTTTCACACTCATACGTGTATTTTGAAGAAAATATAATCTCTAATTATTCCTATATGTTGATCCAAAATATATCAGTTTCTAGGCACTTTGTAGCACCATTTAGGTTCTTCAATGGAGTTACACAAATGGAGGGATTCTTGATGTTAATCCGCAGCTGTTGGCAACATGAAGTGTAGGGGTATAACGCCTATCAATTCATTTAGAAACTAAAAATAGTCAAAGCTGCTCTCAAAGGATTTACGAGTCAAAACTCTTGATAAACTCAATGTACTCAAGAGGAAGCTAAAACTTGCTTAAGAAAATTGATACATTCCACCTCATGATTCAAATTTGAGATGCTCAAAGCTGAGATTTCTTATTGAATATCAAAAGTTATCGAACCTTCAAATTTCGATTCTTAAATGAAACGTAAGACTTAATTGACTGGGGGATGGGGACTTGAATACTAAATTCTTCCACTCTATACTAACTTCCAATCGCAGCAAGAACATAATAGTGGAATTACAAGATAAAAGGGGTAATGTGTATACTAATTAGGAAAGCCTTCCAAAACTAGCAAGGAGTTCTTGTGTTCAACTGATGGGATCAGAGGGTAATGAGCTACCCACCTATAACATGACAAGAATTATGGAAGGTTCTATTTGACAAAGATTAAAGGAATCATTAGTGTTACCTTTCTTAGAAAATGAAGACATGAGAACTCTATTTAGCCTATACCCTTCCAAAGCGCTAGGACCCAATGGATTTTTAGCGTGGTTGTTTCAACACACTTGGGAGATTATGAGTGAGTTATTTATAGAAATTGTCTTGGAGTTCTTTACTTATTCAAAAATGCTATAAGAATTAAACCACACCTATATCACTTTAGTGCCAAAGAAGCTTCATCCTCTGAGCATGGTGGATTTCAGACCAATTTTATGTTGTAACATGATTATAAAAAGTCATTGCCAAGCTTTTAGCTGAAAGACTAAAGATTTTACTTAAAGATCTTATATATGCCTCTTAAAGAGCATTTATTCTGAACAAAAATATCGACAACAACATTCTACTCCTTCAAGAGCTATTGAAAGATTATTCATTTGGGAGAAGAATAACTAGTTGCTGACTCAAAATTGACTTTTAAAAAACCTTCAACTTGGTTAATTGGGATCTTATACAACTTTACTTGGAAGTGATGGATATTTTTGATCAGGTTGTTAAGTGAATCATGACCTGTGTCAAATCAACAACTCTTTGTGTACTTGTTAATGGCATACCATCAAAACCTCTAAAAATGCAAGCAGATCTCCTATCCCATTATCTCCTCATTATAGTAAGGGATGGACTTTCTCGTCTATTAAACAAGTTCTCTTCCTCGAATGGAAACTTGAAATTCTACTACAAATGCTTACATAATAAGCTAACTCATTTGATCTTTGAAGATGACTTATGATTTTTTATGGCGTAGACAACTACTCGATCAATGTCACACTTCAATCTTTAAATATTTTGTCAAACTTCTCTGGATTGCAAATCAACTCAGATAAAAGCAACTTATATATGTCTTCAGGGATAAGGAATAAGGAAGAGGTAAGCAGTATCACTAGTTCGTACATTCAACCTCTATTATTCAGATACCTCATTATACCTATCATTACCTCAAAGCCAAAATATTCAGATTGTCTTCCTATCTTGGAAAAGATAAAATCTAGAGTGAACACTTGACAAAATAGATTCTTATCCTATGTTGCTAGACTCATACTTTGTTGGGTTTGGATTATGCATCACATATAAGAACATATGCAACAAAAAATAAAACGAAACCCAGGAAATACAAAATCAAACATGTGCCATTAGATGTAGTAAAAAACAAACATGAACTTAAGATGTGTTCCTTACAAACTCCTTCGTTCTTCATTTTCTTCACCTCTTCGAGTTATCGTAAACCACAACGACCAAACAAGAACATCTCTAATGATATCCACATGAAGAGCACACACAAAGTGCTAGCTTTGATGTATGTTCTTGAGAGAATAGTTTTGAGAATAAGTATGTGTAAGATGAATTCTTCACATTTCTCACTAGTTTTCTTACAATACTATGCACAAAAATGAGTGAGTTTCTACCAAATTTTAGCTTCCTCTAACCCCATCATGAATGGACGAATAATGGGAATTACGTGGCCATGAAAGCCATTTAATTTGACTTGAAATGTTTGCTGGAAATTTGGAAATTTTCTAGGCTAGTAGCCATACAACATTTGCTTTCTTCCAATCCTTTGCAATGTCTCATATCTTGGATCACTATCTAAACCCATTTTACTTATTCTTCGCATCTCCAATGCATATGACCCATTAGGTTCCCGATTATGTTGGCTACTTGAATTATTACTTAATTCAAACAAGTTATGAGCGGTATCTCGCAACATATCATGACCCCTGATTGATTGAAAAGTAGTAGTTTAACTATGAACATAGACAATGTTCCTGTGTAATTCTTCCTTTCAACATTTGTACCCCACCTAGTTTAAAGCATGGTTAAAATGTCAAGTCTCACTAGGCTTACTACGTCACATCTAGCCTAAATGATGTCAGTTCCTGTCCCTAAGGCTCATTACTCAATTGGATGTGTCATTAAAGATTATCTTTATGACATTTCTACTATGGCTAGAGATTTTCGAGTAATGACTCCGACAAGAAATCGTGGGTATCATCTCCTTCTATCAGAAGTGGTTAATGTTTTATTGGCTACTCATTTGCTTTCGAATAACTCAACCTGTACCCAATCACCACTCTATGAGCAACCTTTGAGAGATAACGAGGAATGGAGTCAAAGTACAAAATCAGTGTCCAAGATATCCTTGAGCAAATCAAGTCTAAGGATATTTGCACCATCACTACGATGAGACTATCATTGACATTAAAATAGATTATCTATATGATTGTCTTCATGACAGGTCAACCAATGTACGTATTACTCTTAGTAAACATCCACATGGTAACTCTAAATAACTCATGCCTACAACTTATGAGATCCACTACTTGATCTAATCAAAGGGTATAACATGTGCTAGTTTATCCGGATTGATAATGTCCCGTCTCATTATTCCTATTACTAGGGATAATTTAGATATTAACGTAATTACGCATAATAGGAATTTCATTATCATGATCTCATCATGAGTTCCTTCACGCTATGTAATGTATCAAGGACTTCATTAATTCAATTTAAGATCATTATCAATGCATAAAGAACAAGAACATCAAATTAATGAAAAAAGTCTTTTTATTAATCATAAAGATTTGTACAATAAGTGCTAAAGGTGATTGCCTTTAGAGCACTTCTCTAACCAAAGTGATTGAAAGAATTGTGAAAGTTGTTTTTGGGGTTGGGACAACTGAAAATTGGAAAAAGGCAAAGGTCAAATGGAACAAACTAATCATTTCTATGAAACAAGGTGAGCTAGGTATAATTTCAATTTCAACTACACAAAGGTACTGTTAAGTAAGAGAGTTTGAGGCTACTTACGGATAAAGAAGCTTTATGGACCAAACGGGTCCATGCATATCACCTTGACAACGATAATTTCTAGTCGTTGGTTGTATCGACTCAATATTCATGGATCTTCAATAATTATTACTATTAATATGTATGAAATGCATACACATCCTCTTATATTCACACTTTATGCTATCACAAATAAGATTGGGGATATATTAACAGTTTACAAATAGTTTTTAAATTTTTATATAATTTATTTATAAAAAATTGAATTTAATTGAAAAAAGTGCTTTCTTTAAAATGTCATTATTGATATAAGTTGTTTATTCAAAACAATACATCCATTTAATCTCACAAAAAACCCGTAAATTTTACTTGTATTGGTTAAATTTAAAAATAATAAAAATGAAATATAATATCAATATACTAAAGTATAAAGCTAAACAGATTTATAAAAAGATTACCATTATTACATAAACCATGCATTGATGTTGTTATTTTGAGGATTTTGCATTTTCATAACAGAATCTTTAGAAATATCGCTATAGAATAAAAAGATAATAAACCGTCAACTCAAATAATTTATAGTTCTTAGTTATAAGGGACAGAATTTAGTTTATGAGACCTATTAATCAATTCAAACAAGTTATTTTAATCGAGATAAGTTATCAAAAAAGTTTTAAGTTCTAAAACTATATATAATAAGATCAATTGTATTTGTAGCATGAGTAGATCAATTGTGGACCCTATTAACTTTGGTATTTATAGTACGCTTATCACATTCATTAATCATGTTATCTACATATTCTTGTTATTCATATATTCTCTGAAACTATGGAAACAAAGACGTTGGTTTGTTTAGTTCTACGAAGCATGACGATACTTAGGCCTCGAGTAGGATTTTGATGGTGATATTGTCTCCTAAGCACGTATTTAGATTGAGAGTTCACAGAGAATTTTGAGTATGACATTTTATAAATTTATTTACTTTATAGATGTAACTTTCTTCACATTTTCTTTATGCCGATCAAAGATGAATGGAAGCTTTTAACCAGACAATCCCATTGTTTCTTTCTTGTTTTTTCAGTGTTTACATCATCAATTGGGACCCCAGCAACTCAGATACATTACTGTTCTCAGCGATTCCTCTGATTGCTTAACATCATATTTCCCTCGCTTCTCCGACTTTGTTCTTGAACATACATCTGCTGTTTTTGCGGCCGACGACGAACATGGTGAAGTAGGCTTGGAAGAACCCATCTTGTTAATGACTTGCTGGCGTTGCAAAGATTTGGCAGTTGAATTAAGTTTATAAAGATTCTTATCTTTCAGTTCCTCCATGGCCGCCGCACTCCCTACAATAGTCCATGCCCTGCTCTTCCAACTCATTATTGCACTACTGGTCTATTCCTTGTTTCTGCTGGCCGCTCTGAGTATGCAGAGGTAGCTAGGCATGGCCCATATATATATTCACAGAAATGTGACGTAACTGAAGGCAGTTAAAGTGCCTGCAGCTTCTTGTTTTGGCAAATACCAACACACCAAGGCTTTGGTTTTTTTTTTCTTCTCCCGCCACCCGCGGCCATTTCTGCTCTATCCAGGCCTTGTTTGAGGAAAAAGTGGACACCCTTTTCCTTTTGATGGGTAACTAAATCGTTTATTCCGGCAAGAAGTTTAAGCATTAAGGCTTTTCTGTGTAACTGACCCATCTAGAATACTTGGGTCAGTTATTGCTCAACTATTTTAGATTATGGTACTAGTCAGGCTAAGGCACATACAATAGACACTAGAATACTAAAAATCCTAAAAGTAATGAATCAGAATTATTTTATTTTTGATTCAAGTTAAGAAAATTCTTTGGAGAACAAATCAATCACCAACAAACATAGGGGTTTGGGCTAAAATCTAGAGTTCAATTTGAGAAATTTGGGCTTAACCAAAACAGGTTTGGAAAATGTAGTAGCCAAATTCAGAAATTCAGGAAATTATGATCTGGAAAAAATGAATCATAACGAGGAACGTGTTTGCAATTATGAAAGGACTAGTTTGTAAGAAAAAAAAAAGATTAGAGAATAATGAAACTCAAAATGCATAATCATGACATAGAACGACACAATAATATGCAAAGAAAGATTAAGTAAATGACACGTTTACAGGGAACAGACGACATTGATACGGGATCCGAACGTTAAGGGAAGATATGTACAGAGGACAAAGAAAAGAAAGTGACGTTGGCAAAAATGGAAAGCAAAGTGAAACACATGCAAACTAAGCATTAAATGACATTGAATACAGGAGCGGAGTTTAATTAAAATGACGCATGTAGGGGGCGTTGAATAGTTGAACTAAAAATGACATTAACCAAAAAGGGAAACAGTGACGAAAATGGGGAAACGAAAAAGGGGAAGGGATGAAACGATGGAACAAAGAAGAACGAAGCAAAAATTCAGCATCAAACAAGGAGCAAAACTAAAATGGGTGGGGATTCTTATTGGATTATAACTTATAGCCAATAAGTTGATTATTCTTTTAGTGGTATAATTATCAAAAAACATCCTTACCGTAGACATATTTAGACGCATATGATAACTTCATAAGATAATAATAAAATTATGATGATATCATACTTATGACATTTGTATTATATTTATGTATTATCTATAAATTATTCTTAGTCATTTTACCCCTCATTTGTCTGTTCTCTCCCTTTCTTCTTTCTATTCACTGAACTCTTTATGTTTTCCACGTTCTCAACTCTTAGTGCAGCTTCAATCCGTTATTGGAAATCACAGAAATTATGTGCCACCACTTTCTCTCTGATGGCCAAATGTAGTCCTACTTCATACCTTCGACATCCAGCCGCTTCACTCATTATTAACTCAACTGCATATCTAGCCAATTGTATAAATGGATGCTCATATTCGCTCACCATCATCTCCCTCTGGGTGAGGCTCAAAAACTCTCTCTACTTTTGCTGGATGTATACTTTAGACAAATCCTTCTTCTTATAAGCAGTCAGGAAGTCTTTCCATGCCAACATCGGTGGCTTCATCTGACTTTTCAGGACACATTCTACCAATGCGGAGCATCCCCTTGTAACAAACTTGCATCATATTTAACCTTCTCATCATTTAACAATCCTTCTGTTCCAATATTTATTCCGTTTTACTTATCCATGTCTCAGCCTCTTCCAGGTCAATGGTCCCATTGAAGTTCACTATCCCGTACTTCCTTAGCTTATCAAATTGTTTCTCCTTCTTAACGTGGCTGAAGCAGAAGTCTGCAGCATCTGGCCTATATAGCTTAGACAAAAGCCTAAAATATTCCTGGATCTAAGGGAGTAGGCACTTGCTCTTGCGGAAGAGGTGCCTCTTGCGTCTGTAATCGAGAGAGTTCACTACCCTGCCTTACTGAAGCCTCAGCATTCTATAGGGCTCTAAACTCTTCGATGCCCTCCTCTCTTGGTTGAGGGTCAGGTGCAGCAGATCCTTTCAAAATTCCCTATGTTCTTCTAAGAGGTGATATCTTACTCCTTCAATTAAAATACTAACAATTAGCTTACGGTTCATTTTAATCTTATTTCCTACATGTATGCATAATATGTATGTCACTTAACACAACTAATCAATTTACAATGCGAACAATTCATCACACATCAAAATAACTTATACCACTATACATTCTAAGCCTAGGAATCCTAAATGCCTAGGCTCTGATACCAGAAATATTAAGCCCAAGTCTCAATCTCAATCTCGAGGTTCAATTCGGGCGGTCGAGTGAGAATGGTGCGAAAGAAAAGTCAAAAGAATTTGATTTGTAAAAATTTCAGCGTGGCAGTGGTGGCGGGTTCGCCGAGGCGAAGCAATTGTTATGCTGCGATGAAGCCATGGAGTTATCTCCATAGACCCTTCAGGAGAAGTTCGCTGCAGCGAACTTCTGGCTTTGTCACGACAAAGTCTTAAATTAATTCCAAGCACCTCTTGGGAAAATATGTCGCAGAGAACTTTGGCTTTGCCGCAGCGAACTCCCGAGGTCCAACGAGAAAACCCCTCAGGAAAATTACGCCGCGGTGAAAGCTTAGCTTCACCGTGGTGAAGATACAAAATTTAACACAAAATCACCCTTCTGAAAAGGTTCGCTACAGTGAAACCCTAGGACAAAACCCAGATTCCAACAATCCATCAACACAAAATTTCCACATATAATTCCAACCACAACAATCCACCAATAACTTAACTAAAAGATATATATGAACATATACCTAAGATCTTTATCAAATCCAAATTTCATTACTAAATCAAAGAGTTTGAACATCTTTAGTTACATATCAAAAACTACACCATCGACTTAATACAAAATATAAAAAGACAATGAATGCTCATGTTGATATGCTTACAAATCTATCCTAAAAGTTATAGTTACTAACTTAGTTACAAAAGTCTTTATTCTTAGAGTTTGCCAATCTTTTGCAAGGATAAACGATATTCTCGTTTCGCACCTGAGGAGTGGGAAAAATAATGGGTTGAGCTACCAAGCTTAGTGATTAATATATTTATAGCTAGTGAAAACAAGTCACATGTCAAGCATATTACTTATTCATATATGTATACATCTCATGCATTTAGCAATCCAATTATCCACAATTCTACTTTCAATCAACACATTCTCACATAAATCATATCATGTCATTCACAATCATCAACATAACACTTAACTATGCATCATGCTTACAAATCAAAATGTAATGCACAAAAAAATAGCTCGAGGGTCTCATGGAATGAAACGGAGAAATTGAAATTTACACCATGAACAAAACGTGTCCAATTATTAGGATCTCGTATGCCACAAGCGAGCAGCTGGGAGAAAGCTTTAGTCAATGTGCACATGACGAACGAAATGGTTCCTCTCTTACCCAATCACAAGCAAATTCTTATGTTTAAATCCGTTTCATCAAAAATCATATTCTCATACTTCTTATGCTTTTCCTCTTTTGATCCATACATAATGTCATAATATCATTTAATGCATAATCATGGTAACAAGTCATCATGCATTTTCATAACAATGCAACAATTCAATTTAAGCAATTAAGCACTTGAGCAAAATAATTGACTCATTATCACGATAACCATAAAAATATTGGCCGCCTAATTAGTTGTCAATCGAAACTCAAGATTGCCTTTCCTCTTGCTCTTGCCTTGGGTTTTCTTGGTTTCCTTCAAACAAACTAAATTTGCATTCAATCCAACATACAAAAAGAAAACTCATAAGGTTTTGATAATCAAGAACAAAATTAAGCTTAAACTTAATCTACCCATGGATTATCTAGGCTAGAAAAACTAAAACCTAGTTGAAAACCCATAACATCCAACTAGGGTTTCTCTTCTTTCTTCCTTCACAAACACATTTCACTCTCTAATCCCTTTTTCTAACCAATAAAGAAGAAAAGTAACGGATTTTACTTTAAAAAGATGATTTCCTCTTCTTTTTCTTCTTCTTTCTTCCTCTCCCAAGATTTTCTCTTCTTCTTCCCGAGCTTCCACGATTTTTCTTCTTCTTTTCTCTTCTCTCATGTTTTTCTTCTCTCTCCTCTCTTCCACAACATTTCTCTCTTCTATCTTCTTAATTCAAGACACATTTTCTTCTTGCTCTTCCCATTTTACCCCTCATTTGGCTTGTCCTTCCAATTATGCCCTTCATTTTAATGTAATGCTCATTAGCTCCTTAGTCCATTAAATACCATACTATACTCTAATTAAATTCTAAAATTTTCTTCTAGATTCTAATTTCTAATTTCTAATTTCTACTTATGCTTGCTAAATTAATAGGCTAAATTTTAAGAAAATAAATAAAAAATTAAAAAAAAATCGAGGTCCAACACTCTTGACCAAGATTCATCATCTATTGACTAACTACTCTCACTGCATGTCTAATGTCTAGTCTTGTACAAATCATAGTGAATATTAAGCTTCTAATTATTAACGTATACAGTACTTGAGACATCTCCATCCTTTCTTCATCGTTAAAACTCATACTTGAGGATAACTTGAAATTAACAAGAAGAAGGGTATACATTGACTTACAATCTTGCGTATTGAAACGTCGCAAGATCTTCTTTAAATAATTCTTATGAAAAAGTCAAAATTTTCTATTATTTCTGTCTTGGTGAATTTGCATCCTTAAAACTTGTTTGTTAATCCCAAGTCTTTCATTTCAAATTCCCTAATGAACTGTGCCTTCAATTCTTTGATACGATCATTGTTGGAGCATGCAATCAACATATCATCCACGTATAATAGCAAAACTATAAAATCATCTTTCTCAAACCTCTTGAAATATGCACATGGGTCTGCATTCAGTCTGCTGTATCTAAGGTTCAGGATGAAGGAATCAAATCTCTTATACTAATACCTCGGCGCTTGCTTTAAACCATACAAAGATTTATTCAACCTGTAAATCAAGTTCTCTTTTCCTTTTTCTTCAAAACCTTTTGGTTGAAGCATATTAATTTCTTCTTTAAGATTTCCATAAAAAGGTAGTTTTCACATCTAACTACTCAAGATGCAAGTCAAATATAGTACACATTGTAAGAACTACTCGAACTGTAGTGAGTCGAATTACAGGAAAAAATATTTTGGTAAAATCAATACCTCTTTTAGCATATATTTTTACCACTAATCTATCATGATATCGCTCCGCTTGATCATCACCACTTCGCTTGATCTTGTAAACTCGTTTATTGTCAATAGGCTTTCTTCCTTCTGCTAGTGATACCAGCTCCTATGTCTTATTCTTATGAAGTACTTCAACTTCTTCTTGCATTGCTATAATCCACTAAGATGCATCTAAATTATTCATTACTTCTTGAAGAGTTTATGACTCTCTGTTCTTAATTAAAAGACAATATGCAATATTGCTTTCCATAATATAATCTGAGCACTAGCTCAGTGCTTTTCTTCTGTGAGTTAATATTTGAGTATATAAAACATTAGATTGAACTGGTTCTTGCCACTCGTGCTCTGGTGTAGCATTAGAAGAATCATTTTGATCAACTTCTCCATCTACTTGTACTGTTGTAGTTTCTAGATTCTCTTATACAGTGCCAACATTTTCTGCTTGCTCTTGATCCTTATCGTTCATGAAGATAACATCTCTGCTGATAATAATCTTGTGGGTAGTGGGATCCCACAGACGATACCTCTTCACACCTTCAGTATACCCTAAGAAAATGCATCTTCTAGATTTTGGAATCAACTTTGTAGCTTTTTAGGCATTGAACATCACATAGGAAAGATTTCCAAATATATGGAGGTTGAAATAATCCACTAGTTTACCAATCCATATCTCTATTGATGTCTTCAACTCAATTTTAGTTGATGGAGCTCATTTCACCACATAACAGTTAGTATTGACTACTTTCGCCCAGAATTTCTTATCGAAGCTTGTAGTTCTCAACATCACTCTTGTTCTTTTCAACAGAGTTTTATTCATTCACTCTACTACTCCATTTTGTTAAGGAGTTTATATCATCGTGAACTACTTTTTAGTGCCTTCTTGCTTGCGAAATTTATCAAATTCTTTACCAGTATATTCTCCTCCATTATCTGACCACAAACACTTGATCTTCTCAGCAGATTTGAGTTTTACCTGTGCTTTGTGAAATTTGAAGACTGAAAATACATATGTTTTCCTTTTGATAGGAAATACCCAACATCTCATCGAATAATTATCTATGAATGATACAAAGAAATTTGCACCTCTTAGGGATGTAACTGATGCTTGCTATACATTAGAGTGAATCAATTTTAGAATTTCTTTGCTTCTGAATTTGATGTGTTAAATTTCAATCAATGTTGTTTACTCACAATACAATGCTCACAAAAGGGTAGTGAAATTTTTGTAAGACTTGAAAATAAATTCTTCTCTACAAGTATCTTCATTCCTTGTTCTAATATATGTCCAAGCCTTTTATGCCACATCATTGCAGATTTGTCATCTGGACTAGTCACTGTAACGGATGTCTTTCATTCTTGCAAAGTTACTCCCTTCAGCATGTACAAATTTGCAACAATCTTCTTTGCTTTCATAAATACTAGTTCTCCTTTAATCACTTTCATGATCTTGTTTTGAATCTCAAATATGAAAATGAGATCATCCAGTTATCCTACAGACAATAAATTCTTCTTCAGGCTCTCCACATGTCACACTTTTTCAATAGTTTGAGTTGTCCCATCATACATTTCTAACTTGATGATGCCGATACCAACGATCTTTAAAGCTTAATCATTACAATTGTACACAAATCCCCCAGAGATAGATTCATATTGATGGAACAATTCTTTTCGAGAGTTCATATGAAAAGTAGATGTTGAATCGAGAAACCATACATCAACAAATCTTCTCTTGCCTTCAATAGTTGTTATTGTCTCACAAGTCATTGCACCTTCATCATCTGAAGCGTTTGTCACATTTCCTTGAGAAATAGAATATTTCTTATTCAGATTCCAACGCTTTTTCTTCAAGTGTGCTTTCTTGCCACAATTGTAGTACTTGAAATTCTTCTTACTCTTAAATTTTGATCTATCATGACTATAACTTTCACTTGGGTCACGTTCCGTTGATCGTTCTCTTGCCAATTTCAAAGCCTCCGCTTGTTGTGAATTTGCTAACCTGTCTTCCTTACTTTTGCGTCAATTCTCTTCTTTCAAAATAGCAGCTCCAATATTGTTGAAGATTATAGTGCCTATGTTGTTTGTTAAATTGATGACGAGTTGATCATACGAACCTGGTAGATTTTGAAATAGAAGTTTCACACTTTCACTTATCTCTATTCTGTGGCCCAATGAAGTGAATTAAGAAAACAGAGTATTTAAAGTATTTAAGTATTTCGTCATTGAAATGGATTCTGTCATGAGTAAAACGTATAGTTTCCTCTTTAGAAAAATTTTGTGTGGAGTAATTTAGCCTCGTATAATTTTGTGAGGTGATCTAATATTTCCTTCAGAGTCTTCTTTTCCTCTATGCTAGATAATACTCCATCAGCTAAAG
>JANZLF010000009.1:10467272-10483493 GCA_026546835.1 Erythroxylum foetidum | reverse complement strand
CACTTTTTCAATAGTTTGAGTTGTCCCATCATACATTTCTAACTTGATGATGCCGATACCAACGATCTTTAAAGCTTGATCATTATAACTGTACACAAATCCCCCAGAGATAGATTCATATTGATGGAACAATTCTTTTCGAGAGGTCATATGAAAAGTAGATGTTGAATCGAGAAACCATACATCAAAAAATCTTCTCTTGCCTTCAATAGTTGTTATTGTCTCACAAATCATTGCACTTTCATCATCTGAAGCGTTTGTCGCATTTCCTTGAGAAATAGAATATTTCTTATTTAGATTCCAACGCTTTTTCTTCAAGTGTGCTTTCTTGCCACAATTGTAGTAGTTGAAATTCTTCTTGCTCTTAAATTTTGATCTATCATGACTATAACTTTCACTTGGGTCACGTTCCGTTGATCGTTCTCTCGTCAATTTCAAAGCCTCCGCTTGTTGTGAATTTGCTAACCTGTCTTCCTTACTTTTGCATCAATTCTCTTCTTTCAAAATAGCAGCTCCAATATTGTTGAAGATTAGAGTGCCTATGTTGTTTGTTAAATTGATGACGAGTTGATCATACAAATATGGTAGATTTTGAAATAGAAGTTTCATACTTTCACTTATCTCTATTCTGTGCCCCAATGAAGTGAATTAAGAAAACAGAGTATTTAAAGTATTTAAGTATTTCGTCATTGAAGTGGATTCCGTCATGAGTAAAACGTATAGTTTCCTCTTTAGAAAAATTTTGTGTGGAGTAATTTGGCCTCATCTAATTTTGTGAGGTGATCTAATATTTCCTTCAGAGTCTTCTTTTCCTCTATGCTAGATAATACTCCATCAGCTAAAGCTAGGTGAAGATTAGCTACAACATTCTATCCATCTCGTTCCACTTTTTATTTGTGACTCTAGCTGACCGTTCATTAATGGCCACTAGACAATTATCTTTCCTCAAGATTGCCTTTATCTTCATCTTCTACAGTAAGAAATTGCTCCCATTGAATTTTTCAATATTGTGCTTTGCCGCCATTACTTCTATCACAACCGTTTTATGAATAGTGTCTTTGACACGGTGAATAATATTTTAACTTTTCTTTTGATGTGGAGGATCCACACTTTGTGGCAACTACAGAATATACAATAAGCAGATATACACATCCAAAGCTGACTTTGATACTACTTGTTAGAAACAATTAGGACTCGGATAGAGTTGGGTCACAGCTATATTGAAACTGAAAATATTGAAGATAAAGTAGACATACAGATTTTACTTGAAAATTCCCTAAATTAGAATAAAAACTACGAGCAAGGATAGAAGAATTTTACTATTGAAAAAAATTGGAGAATTATAAGGAGAAAAACTAGACTTACAAAAATACACAGAATATTTGTCTTTTTTCCTCTCTTACATCACGTCTCTCTTTTTCTGATTGTTATGCGTTTCTTCACGCTACTCCTGCCTTTTATAGGCAAGAGTGTCTTATGTGAATTATTGCCAAATGATAAGCTATTTTGTCCTTACTAGGTATGGTAGACACCAAATTCGATGCCACAATTATTGACATTGTCTAATACAATAAACTTTTTTCAAGGTATGATGAAGACTAATGTGAAGCCAGAACATATTACAATAAGGAAATCGGGTTAATCAACGAAGGGGAAGAACTTAAAAGGAGAAGCTTTATTGGTAAAATTCGTAACTTTTGAATTCAACTTTTAGATATATAAGCCTATTTGTGAGCATAGTGATTTTACAATTCTAATCTACTTCTTGTTTTTTCTTTTTTCGTAGGATTATAATAATTAAGAGTGGACAAAAAAGTACTTGATGAAAACTTTTAGAGTGCCCATACATATTGGTTTTGTTGAGTATTTTGATTAATTCACTTATATTCTATATAAAATGGAGGTCAATAATGTAGGTGAATATTTTAGCTAGTGTTTTTTTTGCTTTTGTATTTAAAATTTGTTAAAGGGTTGAATTTAACAAGTCCTTATGAATTATATATCATATATAAATGCAATTTTTTGGTTGTTTACATTTGATAGTATGTACGTAATTAAGACATAAATTAATAACTATCTATTGTTTTTAATATATTATAGTTAAATAACAGTTTTTATTTTGTTGCTTTATAATGACGTTACTTTATTTAACAATATGAATTCTGTTGTTTCAATAAAAAGATCACGATAATTGTACCAATAGTTACATTTTTGTTTGTTGTCTAAAGCATTTTCTACACTTTGTTGTTATATTTTATTCCTTTTAAATTTATACTATGATACCACAGTTTGGAATATAATTGAGTGTTTAATATAATATTAACTGTTTTTAACTTATTAATTATTTATATTCTTAAAAGTCCATTTTTTTTTCATGCTAAAGTGATTGTTGTTACTAAGAAAATATCGTCATTTTATGTCTTTCATGGTAGTTGGCTGATTGTGTAATTCCTAAATGCTTACAAATACAGACTGAGAAAGATAGAAGTTAACATTTATATTATTAATTATTATATTTTATTTATTTTTGTAATAACATAAAACCCTCAAAAGACTTTTTACTTTATGTCTGCATAGATTCGTTATATTCCCCTCAAAGCTTAATTGTGTAAGAAGTGAGAAATTGCAAAGCTCAACTTTGCAATGTCTCGTGATAAGAAGAAGTGAGAAATTGAAATCACCTTCCCTATTGTCCTCCAAGTACTCAATTCTATTATCATCGTGTAATTAACTTCTGAGGAGTAAAACATATCCTCATCCCCTTCTTTCATACATATGTATATATATATATATACACGCCTAAATTCTACAAAATGCTGTAGCAATCTTATTACAGCTTTAGTACGGACCCCAGCAACTCAGGTACATAACTGTCCTAAGAGACTCCTCTTGTTGCTTTGTTTTGTCCTCTCTCAATTTACTAGAAACCGCAGCAGAGGATGGAGACGAAAGCTTCTTGGGCAGCTCAGAAACAGACCTGACACGGTTCTTGGCGTATTGGTGGAGTGATCTCATAGTATAGTTCCATCGACAGAATCCTTGGTCTTTCATGGCCTCCACAGCTGCAATACTGGCCGCTACTGCCCAAGTTCTGCTTGTTGAACTCGTGTTCTTCATTTAATTGCTTGGAAGAGTAGATACTGATGAAATTCGTGTGTTGGTGTGAATGCCCATGTGGGGGTTGGGTTATATAGAAAGTAGAAGGAAAGTGGCCCAAGGTTTGGAGAGAAACCAGGAGCGATGGGCTACAGTTGTACTAGTGGTTTCCAACTAAGCCAATGGAAATATGGAATTTCGGCTTTAGGTGTGGATGGTGTTAGTAACTTCAACGTCCATTTTAGACCCCTTTAAAATACAAAATCTTACAACTTTGCTTGGACCACGTACCACAAGGGGACATTGTCGTCAGTTAGCTACCAAAGGGCACATGGTTTTGGTTTATAATAATCCAAATCTACTAGTTTTTCATGTATATAATGAAATTTCTTTATCCTTCCATCCAATTTTTTAATTTTCAAGTCCTATGGTTACTCTATTCTTGTAGCTGAAGTGATAAAGTAGAAGATAATATTTGTTGGAAAACCAGGACAAGATTTAATCCCGATTGCAGAGGAACCGTTATAAATTTTTTTTTTCATATTTTGATTTCCCAAAAATGAAGATCACTTTAATTTTATAAAATGATTAAATAAAACATATTTTTTCATTTTTATTTTATTGATTCTTTTCTTCTCGTATCTCATGAACCATTTTTGAAACCGATCAATTTCAGCCACTATAATTGTATAAATATCCGACCTCTAACAATATCCACAAAACAGGTTAAGCAAACTTTATAACTCTTACAGAGAAGGTTAAGCAAGAAATATTTAACTCTATTAGTGCTTAAGCCTATTTATAATAAATTTTAAACATTTTATTAATTTAATATAAATTAAATTCTAATTAAAATTAAAATTTAATTAGAATTACAATTAATTCTAATTAAATATCATTTATGCCTAAATAAGATCCAATATCTCATATTAATCATTATTTATTAAATATCTCATATTTAGTCATAATGTTTTTCAACTCTTACAATCAAGTCCAACTTTATTAAAATAATTTTGCTTTTTTCAACCCGTTCTTTATATGAGACCTATTAGGTTTTCAAATACGTTAAAAATGATTATAAATTATAATTATAATTCTAATTCATAATTAGAATTAGATAAATTAAAACTACTTTTAATTTATCTTTGATTATCCAATTAAACAATTTATAATCATAGATCAAGATTGGTATCTAACAACGTATAATGACCACCCAAATATTTAGAAAGGTCAAAGTAGTTTTAACTAATCTTTCCATACATGATTTTTCTATACATTACAATCCTTTCATTATATAATATTCCGATTAGACATAGAGTATAAAATTAATGTCTAGTCTATTTGAGTCCAATCATATTAATTCTGTCATTAGTTATTGATTCAATTAATGACATTTGTAAACTATTACAAAACATCATTTTACTTTGACTAAGGATTTTCCAAATTAATACTAATCGAAAACAACATAACATTCTTCCTAATTACTTTAGGGTGATGAATTTTATCTTAATCATATAACTACTTCCATGTATTTCATGCGACATCCAATTAGTGTCGACTGAACAACCCATGATTAAATAGGTCATGAGTAACATCGAAACATAACAATCTTTATACAAGACAACTTTGGAGAGTTCTAGTCAAATGATCATTTATACAATCATTACAATAAGAATTTCATAGACATACAAGTAATATTTCAAATATATTTCTCATATTGGGTCATTTTAGTGAACTTGTTCTTTAACAAGCACCCACGATTTTATTTAAGTATTTCTATACTTTAGCTTATAAGATCGATCACTCCCTTCATAAGGAAAAAAACGTTTGCTAGTCTTTTTACATTATGTTGATGTTCAGTATTAATAAAATAATGATTAGGAACAATTTAGGGATAATAAATAAATAAAATATGAATCTTATACTACTAAGACAATGGCTTAATGAAAGAAGTCTACAAGATTCTCTATAGTGAGACCTTGGATCTTTAATGATTATAAATATTGTAAGTGAGACCTTAATTATTATCATAGTTAAGAATATTAAGTTAAGAATATTCTTATATATACTTGGATCTTAATTATTATCTATATAAATCTTACAATTTTCATCTTAATTATTATCATAGTTAAGAATATTTGCCTAAATATATACTTGGATCTTTAATGAGACCTTAACTCTTTTTACATGCCCAATGGCTCTAATGTTCTACAATATTGTACTGTCTTGAACAATGCAAGGAACTATATTAAGTTCACTAAAGAACATATTAATTCAATTAATCAATTCCACTAAATGAAAAATGTATTATGGCTTAATTACCAACCATGGATATAGTGGAACCTTTCCAATCTTGAATGATCTTATTCTTAAGTAAAATAAACCTTAACTAGGATTTACTTCTAAAGTAAATATCCTTATCTTTTTAAACTCAACTATTAACTCATACATAAGATAATAGATATCTTTAACACTTCACAAGTATCAAATATCTCAAATACTAAACACTTTTATAACATATCTATGTACTTGAAGTTAGAATAAGTAAACAACTTCTAATCTATCTCTATAGATCTAGTTCCTAAAATTAAGTTTTTCCTTTTTATATCCAATAAGAGTTGTTCATAGGAAATTATATTTTCAACAATTGAAAGTTAGAATTGTTGTTCTCTATGAGTAATATGTCTATATATACTCCCATTGAAAATGAAAACTATACTCCCACTAACCTTCTTATAGATAAATTCATAATCATCTTTAAGATAAACTCTTTGAATTTATCATGAAAGTGAATCTTTCAATGTCTCGTAGCCTTTCAACTATATATCAAATGTATCAATAAAGGCAATAGTTCTAATTTGATGTATTGTCATGATATTTGAACCTTTCAAATTTCATTTTAATCTTATTACTTATCTTGAGAACCATTCTCTTACAAGTAGACACTGAAAAAAACAATTTGTTCAAAAGATTTTAAGATTATATCCAACCTTTTGGATATCTCATAACTTTTTATTATCCAATTTAGTTTTAAACTTAATGGATAATATACATTTTAACCAAGTATCACATCCTTGGATCATTAACTTTGACTCTTTCAAAGATTTATTGTTTCGTATCTAAAATGGAATCTTGCTAATTGATTCAAATGAAACTATTAAAGGTAAGTCATTGTAGTAAGCATAGCTATAAAAGAAGTAATATTGCATAATATAATATCTCATATTGTATTTTCCTCCTTACATAAATCCATACTCTTATAGAATTTTGTTGTGAAGGTATTCACTAGAGAATCTCATTCCTTATAGATAACTGAAAATTTAAACTTAACAAATCAATCTCATCAAAATGCTTCAACATCCTCAATGCTTAATTTCTACTCATATTTAAACTATTTAAATATTTCAAAATTTTTAAATCAACATTTCATTTAATACATATGACTATATCATATAAAATCATTAGAAATATAATAAAATATAAGTATTATCCTTTTATGAATTGTTATTTCATCCAATACATCACATATAAAAATTTATCAATTTATTACCATTATCATCCTTTCACTAAAGGTTGATTTAGTTATTTTTCAACTTGACAAGTTTTATAAATTTCATACAATTCATAATTAAAAGGATACATATATCCTAGCATGTAACTTTATGATTCTCTTTATGTTGAATAACCAACATGGCTTAAAAGGATACTCTCAGTTATTTGACTTTGTATTCTTGCCATTTATGTTAAGCATAAGTCTCCTTTGTTCCAACACATAAAAATTATTTGTGTAAACTTGGATCGAATACTTTTACTTAACAATCTATTTATTATCATGCTTTAAATATTATAATAATGTTGAATCTAAATTCAGTATCAAATACTCATAAGCATGAATTAGAAATACATATGATCTCTATTATATCTCATATAGGCAAGAATAATCATGTAATCATTTTATTCTTATAAAAACTATTATCATACTATAGCAAAATGTTTGATTGTAGTCTATGTTTATGCTTTTAGTAGGCTATGTTAAGTAGAACAATTCCAACAAGGTACTATACCTTTTAGCTCTACTCTATGTAACCTTTTGCAACTTGTTATCAATATGTGGACACAAGTGTTACATGCTGTCATCAAAATTTATGAGACATTAGTTAATACAAAATGACAATACATTTTGTTATCTATATGATTTAGACATATTTTAAGACTGTCATTAAATCTTCAACAAGGATTATAGAAAAGTTGCATAAAGGGCATACGAATTTTCTTTTCTAACTTTAAGAACTCTTTTAAAACATATCCTTATGTCTAAGAAATCTGGTTCACTAACTCTCAGTATCAATTATACTAAAAAGGGTTAATTCCACTCAGAATAAAATATATATGTAAGCAAAGCAAGTAATTAGTTTATATGCCATGACTACTAAATGAGATTAGGACTTTAATCATATATTTGGTTATTCCAACTATTTTCTTGAAAATAATAGCCCTTGCTACTATTCGAAAGGATTACTCTAATCTTTCTAGTGAATTATGATCACATTCAAATATAGTTGATCTTGAGTTTGCTCAACAAATCAACTAAACTTAAATTAGGAAGATAATAACTTTATCAATTACATCTCATATAACTCTTAGATCTTTTAGGTAACAACACTTACTAAAACATATCTTATATGTTATGCATAACCTGCCTCTAAATTCATATGATCATGAGTTTGCTAATTTAAATCACACAAATTTGGTTCAGTAGAACCCATTTTCATAAGACTAAATATGTTCAGGTTAGAGCGACTTTGAGTTTGTTCAACAAGCTTGACAGTTTTACTCTTATCACAATGGAAGACAACAATCACGTTCTCAACATGTACTTAATATTTTAACAAGGGATTTTATTTAATTTGTCTCATCAAACACAAAATTGCATGTAAAATATTACACATATAAAATGTACAATTTAACATGCAATATATATATGTGTAAAATATCAAGCTTTGTTTGAATCAAGTTACTTCATAATCTAAAATAATATTTCCAACTCTTTGGAAAAATTAAATTAGATGAAAACTATTTATTCCTAAATAAACTAAATTCTTATTCTAAATAGAAAATTATTTTTATTTCAAAACAAACTTCAAATCCAATTGAAAACTATTTCCAATTATCTTGACTTCTTTAACAAAATTTAATTGAAAATAATTTTAAGCACATTGTTTCCGTAAGGGGGCGTATGTCCATCGTTCTCACAAATAATTCTAATTAATACCAGTTACGTTCAAATAAGATCTAATATCTCATATTAATCCTTATTTATTAAATATCTCATATTTAATCATAAAGTTTTTTAAACTTCACTAGCAAGTTCAACTTGATTAAAATAAGTTTGCTCTCTTCAACTTGTTTTTTATGTGAGAGTTGTTAGATTCTCAATTAAAATTAGATAAATAAAAACTCCTTTTAATTTATTTTTAATTCTCAAATTAGGCAATTTATAATCTTATATCAAAATTGACATTTAACAATACATCATGATCACCCAAATATTTAATAATCTCAAAGTGGTTTTGATTAATTTTTTCATGCATGATTTTTTCGTATAATTCAATCATTTCATTATACAATGTTCTGATTATACATAGAGTATAAAATTAATGTTTGCTTTATTTTGAGTATAATCTTATTAGTTCTTTGTCATTACCTATTGATTCAATTAATGACATTTGTAAACTGTTTACAAAACGTCATTTTATTTTAGCCAATATTAATCAAGAACAATGAAATATTCTCTCTAATTACTTTAGGGTGATGAATCTCATATTGATCACATAGTATCTCCATATAGTTCATGCTACACTCAATGACTATTGACTAAACAACCCATGATTAAATATGTCATAAGTAATATCAAAACATAGCAATCTCTATACAAGATAATTTTGAAGACCTCAAGTCAAATGATCACTTATACAATCATCATAATGAGAATTTTATAGACATACAAGCAATGTTTTAAATGAATTTATCACATTAGGATTAGTTCATTGAATTTGTTCTCTAACAAGTACCTACATGTTGTTTAAGTATTTCCATATTTTAGTTTATGGGATCGACTACTTCCTTTATAAGGAAAAATATAAAGTGTACTAGACTTTTTAGGTTCTATTAATGCTCAGTCTTAATAGAACAATAACTAGGAATAAGTTAGGGATAATATATAAATGTAATATGAATCTCATAATTATAATGTCAATATAATTTCAATTGCAATGTATAATTATCTCATGAATTATATTATATATATTTAAATATGTATAAAGTAAAGAATATTTTTAAATAATTGTCACTAAAATACAACCATTTGAAAAAGTTAGAAATATATATATATAGGTGTCTCGCGTGTATACTGCAAGCATCATAAGATTTTCATGTGAGGCACGTAAACTTTATATTTCATGTGCTAGCAACATCTTCCCAAATGTGCTGTCTCGTATGAGGGGCACGTGTCTGTCGTTTTCACAAATAATTCTAATTAATACTAGTTATGTTCAAATAAGATATAATATCACTTATCGATCCTTATTTGTTAAATATCTCATATTAAATCATAAAGTTTCTTAAACTATTTTAATCAAGTCTAACTTGATTAAAATAACTTTGCTCTCTTTGACTTGTTCTTTATGTGAGACCCGTTAGTTTCTCAATTAAAATTAGATAAATAAAATCTTCTTTTAATTTATTTTTAATTCTCCAATTAGACAATTTATAATCATACATCAAATTTGGCATTTAACAATGCATCATGATCACCCAAATATTTAAGAATCTCAAAGTGGTTTTGATTAATCTTTTTATGCATGATTTTTTTCGTATAATTCAATTATTTCATCATACAATGTTTTGATTATATATAGAGTATGAAATTATTGTTTACTCTATTTTGAGTATAATCTTATTAGTTTTTTGCGATTATCTATTAATTCAATTAATGACATTTGTAAATTGTTTACAAAACATCATTTTATCGTAGCCAAGGATTTTCTGAATCAATATTAATCAAGAACAATAGAATATTCTCTTTAATTATTTTAGGATGATGAATCATATCTTGCTCACAAAGTATTTCCATATAGTTCATGCTACACGCAATGACTATTGATTAAACAACCCATGATTAAATATGTCATAAGTAGTATCAAAATATAACAATTTTTATACAAGATAACTTTGAAGACTTCAAGTCAAATGATCACTTATACAATCATTACAATGAGAATTTCATAGACATACAAGTAATGTTTTAAATGAATTTATCATATCAAGATCAAATCAATGAACTTGTTTTATAACAAGCACTTACACATTTGTTATTAGGTATTTCCATATTTTAATTTATAAGATCGACTATTTCTTTTATAAGAAAAAATATAAAATGTGCTAGTCTTTTTACTTTCTATTAATGCTCAATCTTTATAGAACAATAACTAGGAATAAATTAGGAGTAATATATAAATACAATATGAATCTCATAATTATAATCTCATTAAAATTTTACTTGCAACGTATAATTATCTTATAAACTATATCATATATATTTAAATAAATATAAGATAAAAAATATCTTTAAATAATTGTCATCAAAATACAACTAAAGCGAGTAACTGGAGGATGATTCAACAGCAATGTTGATAAATTGAAAAATGGCAGGAACGTGTTCGATTAATATATAGATAAGAGTACCTTAGGAAGAGAACAGAGTGCCGGCAGTTTTGGAATAAAAGAGAGGCCAGCTCTCTGGTTTTTTGCTGGTGGTTTCGAGGGAATTATACAGTTACAGGTGTTTTTGATGGCAGAGGTTAGGATTGAAAGGGAATGTTACCAAAACAAAAGGTGATGGAAACGTGAATTTCGCAATTATTGGGCTGTCCATGTTTTCATTTCAGAAGTTCCAAAAACGCACACAGAACTCCAAGTCCGTTGGATCTTATGGAGGCTAAAGTAATCGGTATTCACCAATCACCTTTCTGAAATGACTATCGGATAAAGTGTGCTGAGTGAGGATAGAAGAGATAACTGTTACTTTCACCCAGGCCGTGTGAATCTGTCGTTCGAGTAGATTAATAAGTTTATTTTAAAAAATTAATCTTTTTAAGCCAATATAAATTTAATTGTTTTTATATTTATATATAAATAAACATCCTTTATGATATATTTAAATTTGTAATAACTATAGAAAAGCTGCCAAATTGACGGACCGGCTAATCCTTTTCAACATCAAATTCTATGTATCAAGTAATCTGTTTAAACCCTATTTTTGTTTTAAAACTGTCCTTTTAGAAGATCAAAAATTATCTGATGTATTCTAGGCGGGTTCTAATTATAAAAAGATATTTTTAAGTTATTCATATTCAGACTAATTCCTACTCGAATTGAATAGATTCTTTAATATGAAGCAAAACTTTAGCCCAAATTTTAAACAGCTACATACATGAGATGATTCGATTTCACGATGTCACTTAAGTTAAAAAGTAAGTTTTATCAACTCACCTTCGTCTTATCTTTTTGCTTTAAATGAAATTGCGTTTATGGTTACAAGTGATTGATTGGTAGTTGAAGGCGGCCATCAAGCGCAAGTGGAAGGAGCTGTGTGGGGCACCTAGGACTTGCTCGTTCTGTTAGAAAGCGGACGTACTCTCTTTGCATCAAGACTTTAGTAGACCCTTTGGTTGGTGTAATTTTCGCAACAGATTACCATATTCTATTATTCTCTATTACTGTGCTTATTTTGTTTTATCCACATTCGATCTCTTGTAACATCCCTGTTTCTGATCTTAGATACACATACGACACGAACCCTTTGTGATATTGAAAATTTCCAGTTCAGCACAGAACACAAACATGGAAGGAGATTTCAATATTCATGAACATATGTTACAGACAGTGGAGAAAATTAAACCTACAGTACACAATCAGTTAGGACCCCAACAGCTCAAATACATGACAGTTCGCAGTGACTCCTCTGCTCTTTTGAGCTTCTGACTCTCACCAATTTGGGCAGCAGTATTGATTTCTTTACCTGTAAATCTCGTCATTTGCTTGGATGATGAGGAAGGACAAGAAATGGAGCCTTTGAGTTTGTTGGTGGAAGCCTCCACTTCCACTCCATACGTAGTCTTCTGCGAACCTCGTTGCAAGAATTCCTTGCCCATGTATCTTAGGTTCATGTCTAGATGCCGTTTTGAGGCTTTTCTTATCTAGAAAAGAGGCAAGACGGTGAAGCTTAGAGGTTCAAAATTGTCAATGCGTTGAACTCTTGGTGTACAAGAGCGTGGCTCATTAGTTGATCCTTTGTGGTGTGGGGAAAACTTGGCCCCTCAAAGCTCTATATATAGAGCAGCTCGGCTACTAATATATACCATACAGAAGACATATCAATTTACTCAACAACCTGCCATAATCCTCTCACTTGGTGTTGGCTTCAAGGTTTATTTATTATGCAAAATTGTTACCAAGGCAGGTTAAATCACTTCCGATTACAATTTATAGCCACAATATTGTAGTTTTGGTGATTATCATGAATGCTAGCGAAGTCGACTGCAAAGGTTGGAAATGGCTTGTTTGATTAATTGAAGAAACAAATATGCATCAAGCTCAAGTTGCAAGTTCATTTTAAACGGTCAAGTCGAAACTGAATCTAATAATATACAACATTTTGACACCAACTTATCAATTCATAACACATTGTTAATCATCTTAAGTATTAAGAATATTTTTGTTATTGACATAATTTTTTTCGTTATGTCCATTGCAACCAAACATATTCTGTCCCATAGACGGATACAATTTTTTCTGTTCTGTTTACTATAACCAAACATACTATTGTCTCCAGTTTCTGTTTTGTTCTGTTCTGTCTTTAACTACTAAAGACAACAACCATACGGACAATGAACCCAATTGATCTCCCAAATTCTGTCTTCTTGATTCTGAAATAAAAATCTTCCAACAAAAGCATTGCTTTCTATTCTCAATTGGCTTATCAAAGCTTAGGACAAGTTGAGTCCATAGTCAGTGGAGCAGAAAGCATACAAGCACGTGAAGTGACATGGATGGTGTTAAACACGTTCTAAGTTGGATAAGATTTACCTTTAAAAAAAAAAAAGTTGGATAAGATTGACACATATTCATGTCCCCTTCTTCCACCTTGCCTCTATCTTTTCATTTCATTTCAGGGCTTAAAATTATGAAAAAAAAAATCAAGCTCATTCTAAGTTTAAAGTGCCATTTGAATAAATAAGAATTCTTTTCGTTACATAATTTCTTCTTCGTATAGATAAATATAGAAATTATGGGACGTACTCGATCCCCGTAATCTTCACTTTCTTCGCCTTCATGATTATATGTGAACAATTGGGACAGTTTGCTGCACTAAAGGGGTGATACTTACTGATACCTTTTTATTCATAATTATTGCACATATATTTATTTATATTATTTAATAATATAACATTATGTTTCATACAATCTTTAGTTCGAAAGATACAAATATGTATAATGATTCTAGATGCTCATTTAAGTATTATAATTCTGATGATATACCAATGTGAATACTTTTTTTAAAAATTCAACTTCACATTTATACGTAAAGGTTATTGAAATATTATTTATGCATATACAATTTTAAATTTTAATTATATTATTATGAATTATAATATAAAATATATTATATACATTCCCCGGTAACTAATTTATGTATTACAGCATTCAAATTTATCAACATTTAACTAAACACTATTGTGAATTTATTTAATTTGAAAATAATATAAATGATTCATTATCAATTTTAATACGTAAACTGAAGGACTTGTTTTATGTGATGTGAGTCAGCCAAGTAGAAAAGTTTGAGTAATATTAATAAAATATAAAATATAAAACTACCACGTCGTACGCAATTAAGAAAAAGAAACCTCTCCTAACTTAATTGACACTTCATATTCATGTTGTAGACTTTACTCCTGGAAATCAAATTGTTGCTAGTGGACCTAATATTTTTATTGAATTCCCTTCGATCAGGTACCAAACTTGATTCGTCGATAGGAATACGTTCACACATACAGCCCCAATATTGAAGCTAAAGACAAGGGTGCCAAGGTGCGGTTCATTATACACAGTGCCTTTAAATATTTTGTTACTAAATTACAACTAAAATTATATAATGTTCCATTAAACATAGAGCATATATAATTTGCATTATACATTGTTCAAATTTAACATAGATCATATAATTAATGTTATTATATTTGAATCCAATCATGTTAGTTCTCTATCATTAATAATTGATTCAATTAATGGCAGTTGAAAACTATTTTCAAAGTGTCATTTCACCTCAACCAAGAATTTATCGAATCAATACTAACTAAGAATAATATAACATTCTCCCTAATTACTTTAGATTGATAAATCTTATATTAATTACTTAGCTACGTTCATATAGTTCATACTATATCTAATGACAACTAACAAAGCTATTCTTAACTAGAACAATTCATAAGTAGTATTAAATATAAAAATCGTACATGTAATACAGTACTTTGATTATCTCAAGTCAAAAAATCACTTATATAGTTCTCACAATGAGAATTTTCATAAATATACAAGTAACGTTCCTGTAGTACCCCACCTTCGCAAGATACGTGCTTGACATCCTGAGTGATATTCGAGTGCGAATTCCAAAAAAGTAGCATGCTAGAACAATCAAAACTCATTGAAACTTAGTACGATTTTTTTCACATTTATCATACGTATATGCGGAAATCAATAATCAAATCGGACTAATACTTTTATTTGATGAAAGAAGAAATCACAGTTTTCATTACACTTTGATCAATCTCTTTTACGAAACATTTCCAATTTTCACTAGTGATTACACACAGAAATATTTGAATAAACAAGATGTAGTAATTTGTGGAAGACTCAATTCGGTACAAAAATAAAGAAACACAATGCAGATGCAAACTGATCCTGACCTCCACCTCTTCCTTGAATGCAGTGGCTATACTCCCGTTTGTTTAAAGGGGTAACTCTTCTAAGTCTGAAAATATTGTAAATTTTGGGTGAGTTTACGAACTCAATGAGTGACCATCCTCGATGGCTTACTCATCATATAACACATACAATTCACATAATTCACATCATTACATTAATATTCATATTGAATCACATACATTTGATCAATCATTTCACATTTTACATTCAAAAGTCATTCAAACCATTATAATCATTCATATCATATATATGTAGTGCACATGAGACTCACTTTCAATTTGTTATTTTGTTGTGACCGAGTGGCTTTTTCACTAGCCCATATCCCTTAGTGGATACCGGGTACATTCATAACTGAGCCGGAGGCTCTTATCACATATCAAGCTTTAAGCTCTTTTTTACTGACGACTCCAATCACAACTGCCTTTATCTTTCATTACATTCATGTAATGAAATGCATCAATCACATTTGCATATCCTCATTCAATCACATGCGCATATCATCGGACCTTAGTTCGACATTCAACATTAAAGTTGAGAATCCATTTCCATTCATATGCAAATGCACATTTAGAACACATTTGTCATCGGACTGTGGTTCGACATTTAACAATTAAGTTGTGTAAACTTATTTCAATCAAATTCACATACAAAGAGTACTTCAATGTTCTCACATTTATCAAACTCCTCGGACGTATATTGTCTGAAACCAACACATTCACATTGCATAATCATTCAATTCATAATATAAACAAAACAAAAAGTAAAGTAAGACCATCTAGGTCTACTCACAGTACACTCCAGATTAGCATTTACTTCCATGATCTGGAAACATCTGAATACGAACATTTATCATGCACATCATCAATATGCAATACACATATCGCACACACGTCACAACTTTGCATAATTATAAAAACTCATTTATGCACAAATATGTATATAGACTATGTACAATGCATGCTCAATGACATTCCTGGTGATATGTCACTACAACAAAAATGATATACGGTAACATGTGATAAGTGTTATTAAATATGAATAGTAACACTAATGACTATGCTATGACAGCCCATGTTACTA
>JANZLF010000009.1:10427747-10445267 GCA_026546835.1 Erythroxylum foetidum | reverse complement strand
TTGGTTTATTTGGGCCTGTATATATATTCTTTGGATTTGTGTCTGGAAAGTCTGAGATGTATTATATGTGTGTAATGCTTGATTTTGTTTGTTCTGTCTTGGGTGGCATCCATGTATCCTCCCAGGGGGTATTTGGGTGTTACAACTAATGTGATGTTCAAGTGGAATGTGGCAGTGAGACTCACGTTGCCACTTGTAACACTTACATATTCTCTTACTTTAGATCAAAGAAATTGATTAGGAAAATATTAATAATAGCAGGCCTTAGTTAAGAAATTGACAAAATGAGTCTAGTTACCTATCCTTATTATTTTTGTATAATTTCAAACATGAAAAGTATGTATAAAATAATATTATTAGTCAATCATACAATAGAAAAATAATGTTTAATGAATTTAAATTATGCATATAAGTTGATAGTAAACTTATAAGTCTTACTAAATACATATGATAATAAAATAGTTCTAGGAAATATGAGGTTTGAATATGAAATTAATATCTTTTATTTTTTATCATTATATCCACTATCATAGATATTACTTTAAGGAGACAAAACCACTTTTTAATATTACATTTAAATATTAAATTCATTGGTAGTGTGTTTATAATCTAACATTGCTTTTGAGGGAATAGAATTTTTTTGTTACATTTATTATATTAGTATCTATATTATAAAGACTTGATAATGTATGTAATAAAAACCAAATAAAGTGAATAAAGATGAAAGCAGAATTGAGGTAAGTTAAAATATAACTTACACCTACCAATATAACAATAATTTTCATTGTTGATTAGTTAATATATATTATTATTTTAGGCATACTTATGATGTTTAGAATTATCTAAAATGACAAGGATTTATAACTAGACTATTTTTGATATTTTTTAATTAAATCCTCCTACAATGTATACTTTTTAATTGAGTTCTTTGAATTAGAAGAAAAGGACTTAGTAATAGTATATGTTGAAGTATGGATAAGTTAATTTAAAATGCTAACATAGCATTTATAAAGTAAGTAAATAGAGTATGGATAAATTAATTTAAAATGCTAACAAAGCATTTATAAAGTGAGTAAATTGATTTAAAATGCCAACATGTCATCTACGTTCATGTCAGGTCGGCATCATATAAGGATGACCATCTGATCTACTTTGACCTAATCTAAACTCAATAAATTAGCTCGACTTGGTTGGGTTTAAAATTACGCTTGGATTTGTTAAAAAATAAGAGTTGGTCAAAAAATGAAAATATTAAATAAAATGACGCTATTTTTAAATTAAAATTAAAATAATCAAATTTAGGTTGAACTCGATTAAGATTCAAGTCAGACTTAAACCCGAATATAAATTTTCGACCCCATACCCTAGAGCACCCAACCCAATGTCAAACTTAGGCATCATAGTGACATTTTTGTCCACGTGTCATTTATATAAAGTCCACAATGTTATACATATTAATATATGCAAGTGAGACGTGTTGATGTAATCTTATATGTGCAAATAATGTCATTATTGTGCTGATGTGATATGTTACATTTACATTTTGGTTAATAGAATTGAAAAAAAGGATTTGAATATAAAAGCATTAGAAGTTTTAACTGAAAAAAGTTTATTTAATTAATCAATGAGAAAATTGAGTATAATAGAAAATAAAAGGTAATGTAATTTTTAATGTGTACTTTCAATTAGATTAGGCGGAGGTTGTACTTTTTATGATTAAATAAATGAAAAGGTTGATCTTGCCTAATTTGGCTCTATTTGGAATCCTGCCAAATTTTGTGTTTCTAGATGCCTAACCTAACACCATCATAAGATAAAATAAAATCCAAACGTTGAAGTCGTGCGTTGACGAGCCAGCCAGCGACTTTTCGACAAGGCCTATAAATTGAAAACCATAATCCAAACCAGAATACAATATTTAGTGGGCCTTAATGAATAGCATAAACATAACGCAAATGTTCGCATTTAGCATCATTTGAAATTTTGATTGTGTTGACAACAAGAACGACGTCGAATCGTTATTAATATCGAAACTGCGTATTCGGGTTGTTGAGATTAATTAGAGAAAGTGGATCGACTTTTCTTTTTTACTTTATATTATACAACGGACATGAAGAATTCTGGTCGAGGAAAGTTTGTGTTTCATTAAGTGCATGTGCAGTACGATTTGGAAAAATGTTGCTGCAGAAGAACAGGCGTCTGTCTTATAAAAGCTGAACGATTTTATTAGGCTGCTGAAAACATATATCCCTTCTTTCCAAAGAAAGCATCACAGCACCAGGCTTTCAGATGGGTAATACTCATCCCTCCAACATCGCTGCCAAAGTCGGAAGTTCTCAAAACGTTCATCACCGGCACCGGAAAGAGAGCAAATCATGTTTCAACTCCGAAGAGGTCAGTTTCTGTTATATCTTTGTGTCGTAGGCTTATGATGTTTATTGAAATTTAACCAAAATATCGACGGAATTCTACTTGGGTGATCCACACGTCAAGAGCTTTTGTATGTTTCTTTTAGCATTATCGTTAGGCTTGGTAATTAGGATTACGCCGAGTCCGGCCCGATCCCACCCAATTCAAAGTCAACTTATCGAGTTTAATTTGACGAAACCAGTCGGACCTAACCCGAAGCTCGATAATTATATTAAAATGACATCATTCTGATAATTACAATTTATAATTATAATTTATCTATCTCAATTTTGTGATTCTTGAATCTATCATTACGATAAAGAAAGAAAGAGATTATATTCTTTTCCAAAAAATAGTCACCTTATAGTTGCATCTCTATATTGTTTAATAATATTAGAACAGTATTTTTTTTTAATGTAACCATGGAGATGATATTAGTATTATAATTTCCTTTTCTTTTTTTTACAATTTTTAATTCGCAACAATTATAGTTTGACTACTTATTTATAATATATGTTTACCAAGCATTTAACCTTGGAAAAGATAAATAGAGTTAGATAATAAGGCTTTAATCATCAGGAAACTTCAATAATGTAGAATATGGTGACTTAGGGAGGAAGATTGAGTCATGTACAATATACTTAGAAGATTAAGAGGAAACTTCAATATACTTGCATGAAGCCAAGGGCAGTAGATTGAGTCTTAGGCAATTTACATGTACAAGCCACATTTTTCAAACACCACATTCATAAGCTCTTTTCTTTTATTTAATCATAAATATAAAGTAATATCTTAAACGTTTTATTAGAAAAATGATAATTAATATTCGAAGCGACCAACTCAGTCTCAATAATATTCCCACGTGGAATCTGACGTCATCTTCACTACAACTTTTCGATCATTTGATTAAAGCAGCCTTTGCCTACCTGTCCTATCCAACGGAAGACCATTAGAAACTAACTAAACGACGCTGAAGACCAAACTAATTCCTCCAAAACGACTTCCAGTGAATCTCGGAGATCCCGTGGCAGATCGTGAATTAGCTTTTGGGAAGTTTACACCCAAAAAAAATATCCGCAGGTCAAGCCTTATCCGATTTTAGGGAGTGAATGAAGTAAGTCCTAGCTTCTTTAGGCTCAGCAGGTCCAACTCCAGTTTTGCAGGTTATTTGCACCGAAACGTCGTCGTCGTCGTCTTCTTCGTCTTCTTAGAATTGCTACTGAAATTGTAATTTCCATATGCAAACAGATGGACACAGGTGGTGAGGAGGAGAGCTTGTTGAAGGAGTTTTACATACCTTCTTACATACTCCTTCCCGACCGCAATGACGATGGAGTTCCTGAGGCAGTCCCTCGGTGTCCGGTGTTAGTGTTTATCAACTCCAAGAGCGGTGGTCAGCTGGGCAGTGATCTCCTGCTAACCTACCGTTCTCTTCTGAATGAGAATCAGGTTTTTGATTTGGGGGAAAAGGCACCAGACGAGGTGTTACGGAGTATATATATGAATTTAGAGAAGCGTAAGTCTGACGGAGATGAGTTTGCGGCTAAGATTCAAGGAAGATTGAGAATTATTGTAAGCTTTTATTTACACAAGTTATTTTTAAAGAAAATGACAAATGATGATATGCTTGCTTTGGTGCTTTAGGTTGCAGGTGGTGATGGAACTGCTGGCTGGCTTCTTGGAGTTGTTTGTGATCTCAAGTTATCTCATCCGCCTCCTATTGCTACGGTGCCCCTGGGTACAGGGAACAACCTTCCATTTGCTTTTGGCTGGGTAAAGATTTTGTTAGTTTGGATAATTACACGGAAATTTGTTGGTTGGAATGGATGCAATGGGAGGGATTTGATGAACTCCAAATGATATCTTCAAATGATAAACATTTTTTATACATGTATGCGATTTCTCAAGTATAACGTTTTGTTTTTCTAATTTCAGGGGAAAAAGAATCCCGGAACAGATCGTCAATCTGTTGTATCTTTTATGAAGCAAGTAATCGAAGCAAAAGAAATGAAAATTGACAAGTTAGTTGCCATGATCTCTCTCTTTCTCAACCTTTCTTGTCTACCTTCATTCCCTATGTTGTACACCAAAATCAATCCATATGCTTTAATATTGATCGCACCATAATATCGACTGGGAATTCTACGTGGTTACTGTACCCCAACTTGAACTTCAACTGCGAGTCTGCAGTATGCATTATCACTAGTATCCTTTGGGAATTGTTCCTCCAGAATGTCTTTTCTTTTTTCCTGATGAATTACGTTTCAGTGACAATAGTTTTTATCCAAAAAGGCCATTGCAAACTAATTGTCCAAGAATGAGGTCCAATTCACATGTATAAAATTTAGCTACACTTGCAATTCTATTTATAACACCAATATGAATTCTTTCCAACATCAGTGAAGTTACAGTTACCTTTCTCTCTCCAGATATGGAAGATCAGTTGACTTAATATATCCGATGTACCATTAATTCACGCAGATGTTCTTATGATATCCCGTCACAAACTTGTGCTACCAATACTTTCTACTGTTCTTCAGGCTTCTGTAAAAACAGTTTGGTTCTAGCTATTAGCAGACCATAAGCATTCCTTAATTCCATTTGTTTGTATTTAAGAAATCACTATAAACTGTATTGTAAGGAATTGGTCTAAAATGCCATTTTTGGGTATTAGGGACTTCTGCAAGTTGTCGGACCGATAACTTCTCATGATTGTTTATGGATTAGATAAACAATCATGACTATGTTGGCAAACCTATGCAGACTCTGTTCACCCTGCCTTTCCATTTTCATGCTTATTCTTCACTTACTGTTTTAGTTCTTTTGTGATTCAGCTGGCATATTCTAATGAGAATGAGGGCCCCAAAACAGGGCACATGTGATCCCATTGCTCCTCTGGAGCTGCCACACTCGCTACATGCATTTCATCGTGTTTCTCCAACCGATGAGCTTAATGTGGTAACATAATTAACATTTATCTCCTATGTAATTTGTTTATACCCTTGTTTAGATGGTTAAATCAACAGATTGTTTCGCATAAAGCAGGAATGTATCCCTTGTAACTGTCCAGTGGAACCTAGATTTCCCCTTCAGTTTTAAGGATTGTAAACTCTTTCGTTATGCCATTATGGTTTAGTTTCCCATTAGAACAGTAGTTTTGCCTTCTATTTTAAGGCTATAATATTGTCCCTTGTGCTTGTCAAAGCTAAAAAAATATTTAGCAAGGAAAAGTTTATTTGAGTGGCAGTCCTGGCCTTATTTATGGTACCGGGGGAGCCACTAATGTCTTTCAATTTCTTGCTTGATTAATGTAGGACAAATCTTTGCAAGATTAACTATCCGTATGTTAGGTTCTTCTCATGTGAACAGTAGCTTGGTTATCATCTTTCCAAATTTGGGTCTTGTTTGTATCTTTTCCCATGCAGTCATTTTGAAGCTGCATTGATTATCGAAAGAGTTCTTTTTGCCGTTAGTGTTTATTTCTATATCCAATCACTTGGGATATTTCAACTAGTTTGTATGCCTTAGTTGAGGTAAGCATTAAGCCTTAGTTGAGCGTTTTTCCATTGATGTTGAGAAATAAAGTCTCCAAAGTGAACGATATTTTTCAGTGTTAAAGATAAGCTAAAAACTTCATCTTGTTTGGTTTCCTCCTCATAACAGTCACGTTCTTTACATATGCATAATGTTATGTGTGTCTGATAACCAATATTTTGGCTTGTTCACAGGAAGGTTCCCACACATTTCGAGGGGGATTTTGGAATTACTTTAGCATGGGTAAGATTCTGCCATTAATGGGTAACTGCTGATGAACATTCTTGCTTATCTTTTGTCTATTTAAGTTTATCATTTTGATCAAAGAATATCTGTTTTCCTTTTTATGCAGTAATAATACAAAAATTTGATATTTGAAAGTAGTAATTATGAAATACAAAAATTTTGTAAGTAGCCATAGTCATAGTTGGAAGAGCATATGCAGATCTATTTTAGGCTAGTAATGTTTTAACTTCTACTAAAAGAAAATCGAAATGAGGAACTACTGAAATCAAATTTCTTTAATTTTTTAATTGTGGTTGGATGTCATATGTAATCTGATTTTGGAAGTGGGAAGTCGTTATGACTTGACAACTTGTACTATCTTCTCTGCAGGAATGGATGCTCAAGTATCTTATGCATTTCATTCTGAGCGAAAGTTGCATCCAGAAAAATTTAAAAATCAGTTAGCTAATCAGGTAGGCTTATCTGTCATAACTCTGTTCTTGTTTTTGCGTGCGCAAATAGTCAAACAAAGCACCTCTTGTAATTTCTTTCTTTACGCTCTAATCTGTAATCTTTCTTCTTTTGCCTTTTTTTGGCGATATGTATGTCTTGTGACTTAAAATTGATCCTTAAAAGTGCTATTATCAAAGTTACACGTGAACTTGCTTTTGGTGTCTTCACACTATATTTTAATGTAGTCATCCAAGTTATAAACTTTCAACCTCCTAAAGAAAAAGTTCATCTTGACCATAATTTCTCAGTTTATGAGGTGTTAAAGCATTATATCTCTCAGTTTGAGTGATAGAGATAAAATATTATTATTAGTTGTTGTGATGGTGATGATGATACATGCATACGTGCATCCTACTATGAATAGAGGGGTTTAACCTAGTCAATAACGGGTCAGTTTCTTGTGTCTTGTTATCTTCTATAATGAGTGTGCTATTTTTTGTTGGCTTGGTACTAGAGTACTTATGCAAAGCTCGGTTGTACACAAGGATGGTTCTGTGCCTCTCTTTTTCATCCTTCATCAAGGTGTGTGTTTTGAGATTAACCCCACTTTACATCTCCAAAATGATTATCTGAAATCATTTACTTGCTTTCAATCAATACAGGTTTCATATGTTACATCAATTTCCATTTCCATCTTCATATTTTGTTTTCCATAAACGAAGTGCATAAATTAGTTTTTAACTAACTCCAGAAATTTATTTAACAGAGCAAACTATTTTACCCTTAATACATTAGATATATTTATAAGAATTGCGTTTAAAAAATTGTAACACATATAGTTTAAAGTTGAAATCGGTAAAATAGCATTTCAAAAAGATAGGTGTGAGAAAATAATATGTTTTTCAAATGTATAATGATGAATGTGATAATATCCCCAGCAGTTTTAAGGTTGGAGCTCCAGGCCATTTCTTTGCAAATAGACAAAGCAATTGTTTTATAATTAGCAGTCAGATACTGTGCCAATTTGTATCCTATTAACTTTCTTTTTTATGTTTAGCACTTGATGTGGCTTCATTTTCCACTGCAGGAACATAGCACATCTTGCACAGGTAAGCATCATGAGGAGTCATAATGAGTGGGAAAAGTTGGATATACCGCCCAGGTAAGCATTTAAACATTTCAACCATTGCTACTGGTTTCAATTGTTCGATTTGAATGCCAGTTTGCACAATTTCTATATCTTAGCTAATTAGTTACTTTTCTCCTTATCTACTAGTCAGGTTGGCCATAAACAATTGTTCTAGATTGTTTAGGCTAACATGATGTATCCTTATCACCATTTAATTTACAATGAAAATGCTTTATTTGATGTTGTGCCTGAGAATCTGGAGTCACATCTCTTATAATCCTTGTCATCTTGTCAATCTATATAAACTTCTTCTAACAACTGCACTTCATGTGGTTATGGTTTTGGAATCACTTCTATAGAATGCAGTTTCCATTTAATGTTAATGTCAGGTTGGGGACTAATCTCATAAAATGTATCTGATCTGTATTCTTGATATTCCCATTGGAAAGATAAATATAGAAAACCTCTTTTTCGCAATAACAGAAATTTACTTGCGGTTTAACTCTCTCTCTGTTTAAGAGACTTAATAGAGTTGCAAATGAGGTACATAATACATCTTTCAAAAATGATATCATTATGAAAAATTTAATGAACAGATTCCACTTCAAATGTTGTGATATGCAGAAGTATCCTTTATCATACCACTGTTTTCAGCACTAGTTATCATGTAGGAAAATGTGTATTATGTTAAACTATGTACATCTCTTTCTGGTAAACAGCATCAGGTCAATTGTGTGCCTTAACTTGCCCAGTTTTTCTGGTGGTCTGAATCCTTGGGGAACACCTCATAGCAGGAAAAGGCATGAAGTTAGTACCTATCTGTCCTCCTACTTGTCTGTTTCTATTTGGGGTGCTGATGGAGATTCTGCATCCCCAGAAACTTGGCTTTTTTATTTCTACGGTGTTCTGACAAAATATGTTTCTTGATTTCCTGAAACTTTATAGAGGAAATTGACTCCACCGTTCGTTGATGACGGACTTATTGAGGTTGTTGGTTTTCGGGATGCTTGGCATGGGCTCGTTTTGCTGGCTCCAAATGGTCATGGAACTCGTCTTGCGCAGGTAAACTTAAATGCAGAAGCAATATATGTAACTAGGAAACAATCTATGGATTCGTTTTTTGTCCTTTTTGGCGAAATAGGGGCTTTTCTGACATTTCATGTGCATCAGAATAATCTCCTATATAAGAAGCTATATTATGATAACAAGGCACGGTCTGGTTCTCGTGGTGATGCAGAATTCACAATGTGGGTTTGCTAATGATCTCCTTTCATATGGAATCAAATAAGATGATGTATAATTGAGATATATTGATGTATGAGGTGATGCACAATTGATGTATATGATCAATTTCTTTTCACTCGAGGTATCTTTTTCGTATAGGCACACAGAATCCGGTTCGAATTTCATAAAGGTGCTGCTGACCATACGTTCATGAGGATTGACGGGGAACCCTGGAAGCAACCCTTACCAGTAGATGATGATACTGTAGTCGTAGAAATATCTCATCTTGGACAGGTCAACATGCTTGCCACCCATGATTGCAGAGCAAAAAGCATCCACGATCCATCTATGCCGAGCCACCATGAGGATGAAGATGAAGATAATAACGAAATAGAAGACTCCGTAGGTGATGAATGGAGAAAATTTGGAGCAGCTGACACGTTCAAGATACCTGATGGGGTTGATATTTCTCATCTAAGTTGAACCTTCTTACCAGCTTTCTTCTGTTAGTGCAACATAGTAATGTTCGCTTTTTTCAATTGGAATTTCCATTTTTTATATGAAAACTGAACCTCTATTGTTATACAATGAACAAATCCCATTTAGCCGTCAATAATAAATGCTTGTTCGTTGTACTCAGTCAACTCGTTCCTTTTAGTTGTAACACTGTGTGCATTCCATGAAGACTAAAGGTTATTTAGCTGATCTGGCCAAACGCCACAATTGAGCAATTATGACTCTCTTTTGTTGCTCAGTGCAAGCTTTTAACGTTTAAAATAAGAGAACTAACAACTGTTGGCACATCACACCCAGAGACGATATTCTATAAAATGGTACTGAAATAGTATTAACAAACAAAAAACGTCTGGTACTATCAGGAAAATATATTAGAAACAAATATATGAACACGGTGCGTTCTTAATCACCACGCAAACATAAGGTAGAATTAAAAAATCCATGCTCACAAGCTGGAGATTCGTCTCTAAACAGTTGGAGGCTTCAAATCTATATCGAAGATTCTTGGGACTTTGTATCAGCAAATATAAGCTGCCTGCCACATTGGCTTGAATCACTGGCCTACATATTGGGGCTGGGGCTGGGGCTCTCCCAAACAACTCTTGACTGTCTCATTAGCCTTTTGGGATTCTGTCCTTTCTTCTCGTTTCTTCTTCTCCCTGTAAGCAAGCATTATAACATTGCACCTCAAAACCAGAGCAAACATAAGTGCAATAAACGTACAGCCATATCATAAAGCCTTTATCTAGCCAATTACAACACCCCAGAGGTTCAGGGTCTGTCATATAATAATCCAGAATGGGTATAATAGCTAAACACCTGGAATATTTAACATTTTGGTGGGTTTATGAGATAAGGAATTAATGCATTTGCCATGCATTCTGATAATACGATTATTTTTCAGATAGACTCGGCTTTAATTTTTCTGAAAACTTTTCTCCCGCTGCACTTCTGCATAATGCTGTTTCTTAAGAAGGTTAGATTCCACAATTTTCGGCCTATAACACCAATGTTGCAGCCACTGGGCAACAACTAATTGTTTCCTTCAACATTCTTTTATTGCAGTCACTGACAAACGACACCACTTTGGTTGAGATCAAGTTAAAATGTAAAAGATTAAATTTAAAGGAGGTCTAGTTTTCATGCTTACCTATCCACATACTCCTTTAGCAATTCCTTTGCTTGAACCAACTTTGAAAGCAAATTGCGATACACATCGAGGTCTCGGTCCACACTTCTCTTGTTGATATTTAATGCTGCACAAAGCTGTTCCACAAAAATTGCATATACGTCTAAATCAACCAATCAAACTTCAATATAACCAGATTTGTTCTGAAAGCAGAGTAGGCATAGTAAAAGTTTATAAAATTTCAAGAGTTCATTATCGTCTCAGAAAAGCATCTTAAATAAAGCTGCTTCATCGCAATATACTATTGTCCAACACAAAGCATACAGGAAAATTGTACAAAGTTGAGTAAGCCTACCATTGACAAATGTCTAATAAAAAATCCCACCAACTCTGGATTTTGATCGTAGGTACAAAGCTTTATTCTTTTACATATATAAAGATCCAGAATAGTTTTACTTTGAAATCTTTAAGCGGAAATGGGAAGAAGAATAAGACATGTGTAAAAACACGAAGGTCAAAATGAAAAGTTCACCAACATGTATAATTGATAATCATAGATTCGATTAAAATATGAGGTTGACTTTACTAGAAAAAAAAACTCAGCAATGTATGTATCTTCACAAAAGATATGTAGTCTGGTCAGGAAACAACTCCACCACTTCAAATGGGTAGGAATTCAGTCAATTTGGAGATAGCAATTCCTAGCACAATGGGTTTTCTTACGTCTTTATCCATGAACCAAGACAAAGGGAAAGAAAAAATGGAAGATGTTGTTTGATATATTTTGAAAAATTATTTAAGCATTCCAATATCCCTTGAACTTCAATTAACCACACATCAACTTGGTTTTAGCGACCATTAATTAATTCTTCATTTTCCTTTTTGGTGCCGAGGTTTTCAGAACAACTGCTTAATATTTTAGGACCAATTGGTGCTTTGAATTCTACTTGGATGGATTGGAGGTTTTATTTTGTACCCATGAAAAGAGTTACCAAATCAAAAAAAAAGAAACAGAGATCAGCACAAAAAAGGTTGCAAAATCTAACCTTTTCCAATACTGTAGGTTCAGTTGCATTTGAAAGCTCAAGTAGACGAAATAATCCAACAGCAAAGAAACGACTGTAGCTGAAATTCCCACGAGCGGATCTTTCTGCAATGTTCTTTAATATTCCCTCAACTTCTCCTTCTTTGGATGGGAAGTCAAGTAATGAACTTGCAGTCTGTGCTCTAGCCCATTCTTCCAAATTTTTTGCATCAATTCTGCGGATAGAACTTTAAACATAAATTAACAAAATACCTCAATGTTTATCTTAGTATGTCCACATCCTTCACGAATTCTTTAACCAGAAAATGTTAATGTATGAAGTTGTATATTTTGTGTCCTCTAATGCATGGAGAAAATGCTATTTCTTCCAATTTCCTCTTCAAGATCAATCACTTATGTTCAACAACCAAAATAATCTACACCAGGCATCCAGGCACTATATCATTACAACCTTTTCCTAGAGCTAGAATTGTTCTGATGGTGCCACAGTATTATCTTTACCGTGATTCATCTGTCCCCATGTATTGTCTTATTCTACCTAATAGTTCTTCACTACATCATCAAAACAAGGACCAAAACTGTTGTATATAAAGAACCACACCTTTTGAGGGCCTCAGAAACAAAATACAATATCTTATACACAGCTAGACAATAAATTCCTAGTAGGGCTTGACCTATGTATTCCTAGAACCATAGTCTACATCTTAAATCATTAGCGTGCTGATCTACATTTGGTAGAAGATAAATATGAAATCATTGTCTTAAATGAAAAGAAAATCGAATGAACATAATTTTAGTAAAGAGTTTCATTGCCCCTGCATTGAGTGAAGATCTATAAGTGCACCCACAAATATTGTTTTCTAATTATATAACAAACATCTCATCATGATAGGTTCAAGATTTAGATAACAATTCTGTAATAACAGAAATATATGACAAGTTTTTGTGCCTCACATAGCACGTAACGTCATTATTGTTTTTGAAGCCGTTAAGCACTTCATTTTTTTTTCTCTACACTTAAGTCAAAAATCAAAAACCAATATGCAATCTACATAAGACAAATGGCTATAACTTGCCTATTCCTTGTGGCTGACTTTAGAGTACTCCTTATGAACTTAAGAAAGAAAAGTAAGCAAGCACGCAGCTTAGACAAACCTGTACTGCTCTGGTTCCTCCTTCAAGGCCTTAATGTAAGCTTGAAAAATGGCATCTCGATCCTCATCACTCGGGTAACCTTCCATAAGTTGATCATATACAGTGACAAAACCAAGTGCAAAGACCGGATCATATTGGTATGTTCTCTTGTACCTCATCAGATGTTGCTGGACAATCAACTCCTGTAGAACGGTATTGTAGATACTTGGGATTGGCCTCTTATATGCTTTTAGAAAATCCAGTTTTGTTTCAGCCACAGTAGGCAAATCTATAAATCACAATTCAACAAATCAAATCACGACCCAGAAGTTACCATACCTTAAGAATGAAAAATTGAGTTAATGCAGAGAAAACTTATTCCCCTACACCCTCCCACCCGCTCAATACAAATTCACCCAGTTGTAATACAAATCCACAATCATGAGGTGGGTCACTCAAAACTTGCTATAAACCCCATTTGCAAATTGAATTTACATATCCTCCGCTTCACAGAAACTAATGAAAACCACATAATTTGATTGAAATGGGGAAGTTGGGAACAGTAAGTCACCTGTAATAGAGGACATGCAGTTGACGACCATTCGAGATGTGGAAGCTTTAATTCCCATACAGTGACAAGCAAAGCCAGCACGAATAGGGGAACTCCCAGTAGCAGAAGCCAGAGAACTAGTCCAGGAAGCAAATGCTCTTCTCTGGCTCGAAGAATGCACTATTGTCGACAGCGAAACTGACGTAAGGGCCGCCATTGTTGTGCAGCTAGTAGAAACAGGGGGGAGGAAGTGAGAAGTAACGTAGGATGAGAGAAATTTGCTGGAAAACGTAATCTAAGTCATGCCATGATGAGGATGTCGAGAGAGGGAGGACTGACTTTGGTTTTCTTATCCAGTATAAGAAATTAAGAGATAAAATAAATGAGATTTTTAATGTGGAAGCCAATAACACAACGACAAGTGGCCAACTGTCGTGATTTTGATCTCATTTATTTCCAGTTTCTTAAAACTTGTCTTTCCCACTTGTGTGGCTGCCGAAGCAGAAATGCCATGTCACCGCTTGGCTTTAAGTTTAAACGGATCAGGGAAGTTCCCATCAATCCGGGTTTGCGAGGTTATGGGCACGTCTTATTAGGGGAACAATATGCATCGTCTGATCTTGAGAGGCCTAGCAACCAAATTGACCAACTGGACTTTCGAACAAGATTGAAGTCTTCATTACAGGATAATTATTGGAGCTCACTCGATAAGAGTACAAAAGAAACTTGTCTTAACTGTGGGTAAGAGAATTTTTATTGTCCGCGTAGAAAAATAATAGTCAACTAAGCATCCTCACAACTTGGAGCATAGATAACAACGAGTTGAGTGAATCCCACTTGATACTACTAATAAATGATTTTTTTTTGGGTTAAATCAATAAGGGAACGAAATTAATAATAAAGGAGAGTATTTACAAGCTAGAGATAATAAAATCTCTTATTACAACAATCACAAAAAAGACCCCCTAAATACAGCAAATAACAAAGAGAAAAGGTGCTCAAATAGCAGGATGTTAAGCCACGATGCTCCACTCGTAGCCGTAAACCAAATCCCAAATATGTGGGATGATGTGGGACATAAGTGCATGCAGTAGTTAGTGGGCAGTTTGACGTCATTTATTTCTGTTAGTTATGCTCTGTTTTACGTGAGTCACTCGTTAGTTATGCTCTGTTTTACGTGAGATGAGTTCCAATTGTGGGTTGTAAGTTTTCCTTGTATTTCGGTTTGTTTGTTCATGGCTGCACTTATTTAAGTAGTCAATACTGTCGTCAATGATATCAGGCATTATATTTTTAAAACTGTGGTTTATTTCTCACCCAAAGAGAAGTTGTTAACGTTAACGTCAATCGCAATTATTGGGACCTATCACAGGACAACATACTGCTAGTCTGGATCCTATGCCTCCTGGAGACCCGAAATGCATAAAGGACACACAAGCAACTGAAACAAGTTATAAAGGGACCTAAAGCTCACGGTTATGGGATTGCTGGAGTGAGTTGCTTCTGTTATAAACCAAGATGACATTATTTTAAACAAAAAGTTTGGATAGTTTGAGTTGAGTTTGAAGTTGATCTTTCAGGCCTGAACTTAAGTCTGACTTAAAATTTATTCAATCTAACCTAATTTGTTGATTTTGGATCAAATCGAACCAAACTTAGTTTACCAAACCTAGTTGAGATAGCATTAATGTTAATGCCACCTAGTACTAACTTGCTATAAAGAAAATGGTGAGACCTATCCTAATAATCTTATCTAATATAACCCCAATTATTATTTGAGACCTATTCAAATAATCTCATATAATATAACTTAAAAGATTTTTAGCAAGCAGTTTAGAACTTATGGCTTATTCTTTGTATGGCGGAAAGTATAGCATTGTGTTTATAATGACTTGTAACTAATATTTAAATTATGACATGCCCTTAAACTCTCAAATATATTATGTTTATTTTAATATTTTTGAATATACATTCTCCTTCTTTTTAATATGTTTTAACATCATGCTTCAATCTTTGATGTTTGAACGATACTTGAGACAAATATTACTCATTACTTTGTTTATCGTCGATTCTTTTGAGACATCATTCGAGTGATTCTAATAGTGTTTCAAGTTGCAGTTCCTTATTCCACTTTTTTGACTTGTGTTATTCATATTGTAGATACTTAGTTTCGTTCATTTATATTAAACTTGTATTTTTGTAAAATTATTCAAAAATAAAAGCAATACAAATTATTAATTAAATACTTTATTTGATTGTTAGTTTTATTTATCTTTTACTCGCATTAAAATTAATTTTCTTTTTGTGTTTTAAAACTTTTGTTCAAAAATTTTTACCTAATTCACTTTTTAGTAGGTCTTTTTTGTTATGAAATAATTAATTTTCTGAAGTGTTGCTTTTTAAGCTTCATTTGTGTTTTATAAGTTTTAGATTAATTTTGAGGAATAATTAAATTTAATTTTGAATTGCATATTAAAAATTTTGGACTTAATAATGGAAGATAAATAATCGAATTGCCAAATGATGAGGACTAGGAAATAAAATAAAAAAGAGAAAAAAAAAGGATGATTAGGGAAACAAAAAAGGTGGCATGATATGTAAATAACCAAATTGCAAAATGATGAGGACTAGGACATAAAATAAAAAAGAGGAAAAAAAAAGGATGATTAGGGAAACAAAAAAAGTGGCATGATATGTAAATAACCGAATTGCAAAATGATGAGGACGGGGGCATAAAATTAAAAAAAAAAGGAAAAAAGGGTGATTAGCGAAACAAAAAAGTTGGCATGGTATGTAACCTACAATCTTTCTATTATCTAACCTAACAAGATATAGTATTTAAGAGAAATCAAATGTTAAATTATAACAATAAAGTAAAATATATCAACACAATTAATTAACTAGAATGAAGATTAAACTAAGAAATAATTAAGAAAAACATTGGTATTAGATTTCGAATCCCCTGTAACTTTTTGTACAATCATGATTTTACTAATCAATTTAATCTTTAGTTCATTAGACAATGAAAATTCCTATCTTATATTAATATATTTCTCAAGACTATTAATAACTAATATCAGTTGATTAACTGAAACCTCTTTCTAGTTTAAACCCCTAAGGTTGAATTAATTGATTTATGAATTTCACTATTAAGTTTGACACTAATCAGTAGGATTTATGGTGACCTAGCTTTAGGTTTGCATGTAACTCCTTTCAATTATGGTAGATCTATTCATATAAAAAGATTTCTTAAGTTCAATCATATGAAATCATATATGAAACAATACACTAGCAGTATTACTTCAAGTGTCACAACTCGATACCATATCAGGCCTATGACAACCCGGGTTAAGGACACTCATGGTATCCTTAATCTGACAATGTAAGGCTAATTGAATATCTCTTTTCTCTCTCTCTCATTTTTTTAAAAACATTGGTCAGCACAATGATTGTATTTAAAAAATCCCAAAACTCACTCAAATACCTATAAACAATTTTTAAACACACTTCTATATTCGCATCCAACCACAATTTCAGGACTTTAAAGCCCACTCAAAGCAATCTCAACAATAGTATCAAAAATTCATATATAAAGTCTTTTATAACAACCAAATAATCAAGAGTTAAATTTATAAAATCTATCAACATAATCAATTTAATAAAAATAGTAAAACAGTTCTTGAGCTACTATACAGCAAAAGTCTAAAACATAAACTATCTATATGCAGTAATACCCCAAAATGTCATAAGATCACACGATCCACTCAGAACTTCAAGCTCACTAAATTAACCTGCATGGTTAGAAAGAGGAGGGGAGGGTGAGTATGCTATATACTCAGTGAGTAGGAAAAATATATATTACAAATAAAACTCGATACACACCAAGATAGTGTAGATAACCTATGAAGTGAACATACATCACATAGAAACACAAAGGCTTAGCATATGAGTCAATATATACTGGTTAGGAATCACATAGGCCTAGCCTATTAATCACTCATCTGGTGAACGCAGGTTCCAGTGCCAGTATACAAAAGCAGAAACATATCACATGTATAAATCAAATCTCGTTAGAAAACAAATCTCATAATAAGCCTGTAACATCCCCTCTCCTATAGGACAGGGTATTTTGGTAATTGGGACGGGTTCGGGATATTAAATTATATCTCGGC
>JANZLF010000009.1:10408582-10420102 GCA_026546835.1 Erythroxylum foetidum | reverse complement strand
TATGAAAGAATACCATATGATAAAATGATTATGAGCATGATTATGTGCTTTTGTTTGGGCGAGAGTGGAACCATTTCATTCGTCACGTGCACGTAGACAAGAGCCTTCTCCCGGCTGCCCGCTTGTGACTTATGACATCCGAATGGACTCATTTCATTCAGGGTGTAAACTTCGGTTTCTCCCTTTTGTTTCCATGGAACCCTCGAACCATTGTGATGTGCATTGCATATTTGAAATATTTGTTATGAAGCATATTGGTGACCTATTTTGTGAGTTGAATTAATTATGTTGAATACATAAATTGTTTAATTCGCATGGAAATGCTTGAATTGATGCTTTTATATATATATAATATATATATGTACATATGCCTGAACTTATGCTAGTTATCGATGGCTATATTTATATTAGCCACTGAGCTGTGTAGCTCAACCCATTACTTTCCCTCCTCAGGTGCAGAACAGGACGATCTCTGATCTTGCGAGGCATCGGAAACTTCAAGCTAGTTAGGAGCTTTCTATTAAGTTCGTATTTTGGTTGGCTCTCCGAGCATAACATCATGGAGCATATTTCATGTATTGTGGATTGAAACTTTATTTTGTAATGTGTATGGTTCAAAATACGTGTTTAAATTATTGACTTGATGGCTTATGAAATTGTGATGATTAATTCGTGGTTAGAATGCATGTGTAGGTGATTGATTGTATGAGAATGTTTGTGTGTGAATTATGAATTGAACTATGTTTAAATGTTGGGATCGGGTCCAATATGTTCGGTCGCCCGACGCCGGCGCAACCCGAGGGGTCACCTCAGGAATAGTGATCCGAGACCCGGACCCAACAATCAAACTATGGACAGACTTTCCATACGGATTGTCTCTTTGACACTTTTGGTTTACGATCAACACAGAGGAAGATTATGGACCAAACAAATCCAAAGCAACTACATTTTGACATCCCACTGAGTCAGATAAATTCTGAGTCATATGCTGAGTGGTAGGGGTGACAATTAGGGAGTTGTTGGGAATCTGGACTTATGGAGTATGAGTTAGAGGATACCAATCCATTTGGGGCATGCACTTGCCCAATTCATCAGGCATTAGAGCTAATAAAGGAAGGTCGACACAATTTATGTTAGGCCTTACATGATCAAACTTGCATGACAGATCGGGGTATTTGATATATTACCACCGATATGGCAGGTGACTACCATTGATGATACTTTCTCATTTATCATATATGCTTGTATTTTGTACATTAGGGAAAATGTGAATATGATTTTCTTAGGCTTATTATAATCTTTTTTATTAGATTTTATTCACTAATATCTTGAATTAGTTGAAATTTGTCCATAAATACTATATTCAATATTAAATATTGATTTTAATTAGTATACAAAAAGATGATAGTTAGGACAAACTTGCTTTTGTAAGTCATATTGTTAGTATCCATTGAAATAGTCAATTTGAATGAAATTTGCATATTATTTACATACACATATACCCGTTTTATTTTGTGAGCTTTTAAGCCTAAGAGCAAAATTTCAAAACTTTTGAGGTCTTTTCTTCTTTCGTTTGTGTTATCATGCATAGATAAATAATTATAACTCTTGCTTCTATTATGCATTTCGAGATCATATTTGTTAAATTGGAAGCATTAAAATGATGAAGGCATTTAGATTCAACATTTGTTTATACCTATTTCTTTGATAATTACCTTAAAACTATAATTTATCTTTAGGAATAACCAATTTTGAGCCTTAGACTTTTTCATTGATTTAACCACATTATTAACCTTATCATATTTTTTCTAAAGCCTTTTTATTGTTTTGAACCCTGAAGGTTATTTACATTACTTAATTGTTTGAAACTTGAAAATTTGAAAGGTCTAATATTTCTTTAATTGTGGTACATGATGAATGCTCAAAATTAGATTAAAAAAGAAAATACAAAAAGAAAAGAATAAGTATATAGTATCAATGTATTTATAATAAAAGGGCCCGTTTATATTACGAACAAGTTTCTTGTAATGTTCCTTTGATAAATTTCCTTCAAATCAAAAATTTTTATTATCCTAATCATACCTTATCTAAGCCCAATTATAACCCTATTAAGACCTTTTGATTTTTTCTAATTTATACATAAGTGGTGGATATGTGATAATATTGCAAACCTATGGTAAGAGTTCAACTATGCGTTGATTTGAGAGTTTTGATATTTTTCATCTAAAACATGTTAATGCATTAAGTGAAATCTTGATGAGGGTGTAAAGGTTTATGCCTTTAATTTCAATGTGATTATTATTAATATTGACTTAGGAAGTTACTTAGGATAACTTTAATCTATTTGTATGTTAATTTGATTCATATGACTTGATGATTTAGAGGATGAATGAATAGGTTAAGGTTATGGAGGATGGGCGTTATAAGATTTATAATTTAGATTACGATTTGCTTGAGGACAAACAAAAGCTTCAATGTAGGGATATTTGATAGATGCATATTTGACTATAATCATACAACCATATTTGATGTATTTTGCTTAATATTTTATAGTTTTTTTAAAAATTTTGGTACTTAATTAGCTTCATGTGCATTTATAGGTGATAATTGTTTTTATAGGCCCAAAGGAGAAAATTTTAATTAAAATCGTGGTATAAAATGAATATTTGAAGTAATTAGGAGATACACGGTCGTGCATGTGGCCGTGTAATATCTTAAAACATGTAAAGTCATGATTTTAAGTGTTTTGGGACCTATATGATTACCTACATAGTTGTGTAAGTAACCGTGTATATCCCAAAATCCTTATAATTCATTATAAACAGATATAAGCGGAGGCAATAAGGGGGAAGTGAACTTTTACATTAGATTTCAAATGTGAGAAACTCATAGAGGTGACGATAAAGATCCAAATCCCGCATCTCAACAGGACTTCCACTGGATGTTGTTGTTGTTTTTTTTTCTATTATTTTCTACATGTTTTTATTTGATTTTTTTCTATTATGAGTAACTAAATGCTTTTTAGTGTCCAAATATGATGAACCCTAGTTTAAGATACAATATGTTTAAATCTTTTTATTTAATGCAATTGTTTTGCTTGATCTATTGTGATTCAATTATATGTTTTATGCACGTTCTAATAGATATGAAATATTAATGCATGATTTGATTTCATATTATTGAGATTAACAAAACCTTTGTATGAATAAATATACCATAACTGAAAGGAGTTGATTGCAAACATAAAAATAGGTTGACATAAATCTTCTAGATTAGGGTCAAACCTCATAGTAGAATTTATAAATCGATAATGCAACCATAGGAACTTTAAGGAGAAAGATTTTAGCTAATCACTCTAAGGATTAGTAGTTAGTAGTCTTGAGAGAGTTATTAACATAAGATAGGAATTTTTACGATTCAATAGTCAATAAAATAATTGCATGATAAAAGGTTAATTATTTAATGGTTTTTAGAGGGATTCATCACCAAGACACTAATCTTTGATATTGATTTTTTCTAAGTAATTTCCTTAGTTTTCTATGTTCATTGTTGTTTCCAATTTTTAGTTTTTATTTAAGTTTTATTTTTAATCTAAAACCAAACATCCAATTTTTAGGTTAGATAATAGGAGAGAGGTAAGTACTAGTAATCACTATCTTCGTGAGATCGACTCGTACTTACCTATGCTAATTATAACTATGGCATGTATTTACAATTACTTTAAATATTGGAGTAGAAATGACCAATCAATTAGTATGGTATTTAATGATATCGTCTAAAATGCACCATCATAGAGTTTTGTAAGAAGTCACACAGCATATCATTTATTAACTATTATAGGATAATGGGTGTGCCTTTCAAACCAAACGGAATGGCTAAGAATTTGTATGATCCATACGCAATTACAAATGTCATATTTTATTCATTGTTAGACCCGAAATTTTTTTTGAAAGTTAGAACTATTATATGTGAAATGTTGGAGTTTAAAAGCTGGAAAATATAGTTGAAACATGTTTATTGAGTAAGCTTCGGTGTTTAGCCATAAATTTTTCTCTAGTTATCCAAATGAGATGATTTTTGATTTGGAATAAATTAGAGACATAGTGCTACAAATGGTTTGCTGAAATCGAGTTTAAATTAAGTCTCTAAGAATATCAATTTTCTGATGGAATTTGAGCACAGAATACTATTTTAGTATGAGAATAGTTCATAAATGTTTGAGGTATAACTTTTAGATTATGGAACCAAATTGAATGATTTTGATGTCATTAGAAAACTGAGACAACGAGGAACATTTTTCTAGAAGAAAGTGTTATCAAATTCCTTCAATTACCTGATAAAAAAAGGTCTTGATTTTTGGAAGAAGTTGGGCAATGACTTAAATGAATTTTGAGGTCTTAATAAAGTATTTTTGTGGAGTTAATTAGCATGTTAATGCGAGTAAGATTATAGACATGGGTTAAATTAAATTAAGGTGGCAAGATTGCATGAGGGGCAAAATTGGCAAGTCACTTAAGCATTTAAGTTACAAGGCATATAAGGAAGGGTAGAAGGGTCTTTGTACACTCATTAATGGCAAAATGGTAATAAGAAGTGTGGGCTTGCTTTTAAGGAAGAAGCATGAACGAAATTGATGGAGAAAAACAAAGAGAAGAGAGAAGAAGGAGAGAATTCAGTGGAGAAGAAAGTAAAGAAAGAAAAAAAAGCTAGGTTTCAACTTTTCTTGACTTTTAAGAAGGAATTTGTGATTTTTCAAGAAGAGAAAAAGGGAGAGGAGGATTAGAGCTTCCATTAGAACCAAGAAATTCATTGTTTGGTGAAGATTCAAGGTAAGCTTATGTTTAATATTTTGGATTTTTTAGAAGATTTTGGTTCATATAGCTTAAGAAATGTATGGGTTTAAGAACTCTAGGATCAATTTTAGTGAACGTGTCTTGTGGGTTCTCAATTGAGATTCCTATTGAATGGAATTTTGTGGCTATTTGTTAAAGGAAATCAAGGAAGGCAAGAAGAGCAAGGGGAGAGACATTTTTGAGCAAAGTATTAAGCAAAGAAATCCAAGGTGGGTTTCATGTTTATAATAGAATTAATGAGCCATAAATGTTTCCTTTTAAAGTAAGAGAATAACATGATTTCAAGTTGCTTCATAATTGTTGCATTATTGCTTTGAATGATTTAAGAAATTGCTATATGTTTAATATGTGAATTTGGTTGATGAAATGTGAGATATTTCATGTTTATTAACAATTGTGTTTTTAAAATATGCCTTTGTGGAAAAAAGTTAAGAAAAATCATGTTTTCAAAATTTGCCAGTTGGGTAACATGTTTACAAGTCATGAAATACATGTTATGTGGGTTTGGTTTGGTCCCTTAAGTATGTCAAATGTACTTTGACTAAAGGCTTCTCCTGCCTACCCGCTAGTGGCATGGAGCTTCTTTACGGATTACCATAAGTTCACAACTATGTAAGATCATTTTGTGGGATTGCGATAGTACGATCTATTCATTGCTACACAGGACCCTTATGGGAAACGTGTAGTACGTTCTATTTTTGGACCTAACCAAACCGTTCTGATGTGTTTATGTGTTCATGATATGTTGACAAGTTGATGCATACATGATTTGCATTATTGTGAATTGGTTAAGAATGTGGAGAAATAAGTGTTTTGTGATTTTAATGCAGAATGACTATGTTTATGAAAATGTTCAATGGAAATGAGCTTTATAAATGGTTTTGCTTGTTATCCGTTATAAACATGTTACCCACGAGCTTTTAAGCTCACCCCCACTCTCTTTTCCCTATTCAGGTGATGAGCAAGAGATCAAGTGAAAGTGAATCAAGGCATAAATCCGAATTTATATGTTTTGTGTTGTTTTGGAGTAATTTATGTAAAACAAAGCTATAATTGCATGTTGAGCAATTCTAGTTCAAGTATTTTATGTAATTTGGGCATTTTGGAACATTAATGTATTGTGGCTTAGAATGTCATTAAAGTTTTGTAAAATTCTTATTTTGTTGTTAATGAATTATGAATGATATATGGATGACTATGATGAATGTTAAGCAAGAATGGTTGGTTGTTATACATATATATATACACATCATTGAGATGTTATGGGAAAGACACATAGGAATGTTATAAATGATGAGATGTTGTTGAATATGAAGAGTTAAATGAATTGAGGTTCAGAGTTTGATCAATTTCAATTGGTAGTTGAATTTTTATTAATGATGTGCAATAGAGAAACTGAAGTTAGGATAAATTTCAAGTTTTCATGATGGTAAAATATGTGTTCCGATTTTAGGAGAAATTATATATTAATCTATGAGGATTTTGACCAAGTTGTCTTAATAGAAGTTATAGATGAACGTTCTACCTTTCCAATGATATAAAGTATGTCAATTTTGGGTATCGGAGTTGAAAGATATGAGCATTATAGGTGATGATATTGCATAGGAAATATGAACACGACAGCTATGGTAAATGATGAAAGTTTGTAGTTTTGATGAATCAAATAGGTTGAGAATTGATAGTTTTATAAGATAAATTTGGTTTTTGAATTGATATGAAGTGAGTTTGCATTAGAAGAAGTGAAATAGGGAAGATTAAGAGTGAATATGAGCTAATATTGGATGTAGGAAGCATTGGAGTGGCTTTGGAGGAGTTTTGGGAATCCTTACGCCTATTAGAAGGACTTTAGGTCTATTAAACGGACCTTCTCGGGTGAAAAAGGACTCCTGTGTCCATTAAACGGACCTTCACGGCCAAAAAGGGCTCCCAAACCCGACAATGTCTGTTAAATGGACATGAATGTCCATTAAACGGACATTCACGGGTCAGCTTCAGTAAATTGCAATTTTTGACCCTTTTAGAGGCAAAATCTCACTTTATTGTCTTCATGAAAGTTGAATATCTAGAATTCTACTTTCAAATGGTCCATGGACAAACTCAATCAGACATATTTAGAAAAAGTTATGGCATTTGCACCAAGACAGGTGCAATATAAATAAGGACTTAAACATGTTGAATTCTTTTGGTCGTAACTTCCCCATCCGATATCAGAATGAAGTGATTCTTAAAGAGATAGTTTCATAACACATGTATCTATCTCTCCATAAAAATTGGGATCTTTTGGAGTTGATTTGAGAAATTTAGATGGAAATTAAGTGAGAGGTCGGTTGGGAGAGCATGATTGGGGTATGAATACACTTTGGATTTTTAAACATATCTTGAGCTATAGAGTTCCAATTAAGATAGTTATTTCTTCAAATTAAACTAGAAATGTGGAGCTACAATTTTTTTGAAGAAGTCAATTATGATTTTAGGTGATTGACTAGTGTGGGCACACCACCTTTCTGAGATGACGACCAAAGAGGGTTCTATGGAAATAACCCCTCAAGGTAATACGCACGTTCATGTTTTATGATTTTTGAAATGATCCGATGATGGTTAAGGGAATTTCATTGGATTAAACCAACGTTTTATGATCCGAAGTTGGGCTCTATAAGCAGGGTCCAACAGTTGTGGTATCAAAGCGCCAACATTGAGATCTTACATGGGCATTTTTGAAATACATGTTAGGTTACATGCATTTTAGTCATGCCATAGTAGACAGTAGTACTTGATCTTTAATTTGAGGCACATATGTGTAAGTTACACTTATGAGCAATAGTTAAAAGCTTGATCTGATAGAAAATAGTAATGAGAGAATAATGACCTGGCAGAATGTAAGGAAAATATAAACTACTATGATCTTAAGAAGATGAAATTGGAACCTAAGTGGTTGTTTGATGAATATGACAAGAGTTATGATCCTCCATAAGATTGTGTTAGTGAAAATTGAGATTGGAATTTTATGATGATTATACATCTATAAGTTTGAATCAATGGCGAATGTACATATGTAAGATGTAATGTGAAGGATAATGGGAAGATGAGATGAATGATAACGATAATTGTACAAGTTCAAAAGGTTAAGTTAAATTGTTATTGTGACTACCTATTTGATGATCCCATCATCATACACAAGTGAGAATATTAAGCACCTATGTAATATATGTGTGGAGATGAGATAGGAAGAAACCTATGACTTATTGGATATTTGTTAGTCATAGTTCCCATAGTTTAGATTGTAAAGGGAACTAGAGCAAACATATGAAAGTGTTTATAATGATCAAGCGGGAATAGATTAAGATTTGTTGATGATGTTACAATGAGAAATAAATTCGAAGATTAAGAGAAGAATATCTTCTAGGATTAACAGAGACCAAAGTATCAATCAGGTAAAAATATAAATTTGTAAATTGATAGAGATAAATATGTGGTCAAAATGGGATGAATTTGATAATGCCCACCCAAGAATATGCGACAGCAAGTATGTTTGTTACTCTATCGAGTTTTGGTTATTAGAATATTATGACCTTGTGAGAACGATAAAAATTGGTCTTTCCTAGGTATTAAGAAAAGCTGATAATGTGATGATGATAATAGGTGATTGATAAAGATTGCATTAACAGTATAGATGATGGTAGTAAGAAATCCTCTTTCAAAGAAGAATTTTAGTGAGTTTGATTGATCAGATCAGTTAGTTTATGTTAAAGATGATCAATGAAAGACCTGATCAGAAATGAATACGTAATGATTCGAAAGTGAGTATGAGAGTTCTATCCCTAACAGCGACTCAAGCAAGAGAGGTAGAATATGTTATTGAACAAGGTATGTATTTTTTCTTAATGTAAAGGATCCAGCTATGTGAGTGGATTCCTGAATTTGTGGGGACAGGAATTTCTAATATGAGGAGTATATAGGTTCACATTATATTATGTGTAAGTATGCTCGGGAGATGCAAATTTGACTTGATGAATGCATTACAAATCACAAGGAGTTAAGTTGCAAATAAATTGCAATATGTGGAAAAAATTGTATGACTGAGAAAACATTAAAATAAGTCAAGGTAGGTTATAAGGAAATTCAAAGAATGGAGAAAATCATTCGAGAAAAGAAGTCAATTGAAAATTTGAAAATAAAGTGAGACAATGTTACTTCCTTGAGGAATTTGTTATTTAAGAAATTACGAGGGCTAATCAGGGGGCATATGGAGTTTGGAAAAAAAAATTGTTTGAGTTAACAATTGCCCCGACAAAACTATGGTATTGAAGATTAAATTGATCCAAGAAAAAATTTGATGATGTATTAAAGGTATTCGAAGAGTTGAGAAGCATAGTTTGAAAAAAAATGTGTAAAGCGTATAAGAAGTGAAAGTAAAGAGAAATTTGAGGAATTTTACAGATATAAATTATCTCATATGGATTTGGAGATTTTATAGTAGGCACTGATGTTGTATAAGAGATTTGACTAAAGTCCAATGCAGCATAATGAATTGATTTTATATGTATGGAGACAACTAATGTCCTATGAGTTAACTATTCGATACATGATTTAGAACTGCCTCCCTAATGATTTTTTTGAAGGTTTGGAGACAGTATATGTAGAGGAACATCTTGGACATATATATATATATACAAGTACAGATCATAAAAGGTTGAGGTTATCATTGAATTGAGAGAATTGAATATGAGACTGAGAAGATTGATATGAATAACGAAAGACTATGATTGTACAAATGAGAAATTCCAAGAAGGCTAGTGTTATATCAAATACATTAAGCAGAAATGCAATATTGAGGTTATGAGAACTAGAGCCAAAAGAAGCATAGAATGTGGGGCTTGGTTTATCTCAAATTGAGGATTCATAAATTGTGAATCTTATTGAGAGATTGAAAATAAAACTAAATTTGAGTTCTAATAGGAAGAATGTTACATAGTGATTAAAATAAGAAGCATGTAAAGATGATTGAGCAAAGAGATTACTAAAAAAGTACAAAGGGTAACTTAAGTTATACATCCTAGTAGGAACGCGCCAAAAAATTATTTAGCGACTAAGAATGTCAAATCAAGTGAGTGAACGTTTGATTTGACGGTCTTAACTGTCAAAAATATGCTTAAGGCATATAGTTTGAAGCTCATAGGAACATGAGATCCAGGTATAGTTTTATTTGACTTTAAGCATCGCAATCACTATCCTAGGGATTTCATTTGAATATTGTATGATGAGTTAGATGATAGAAAGAGTCGTCTCTTTTGTATTATGACGAGTAAGGCCTGCTAATTGTTGAAGGCCAGAATTGGGGATGTTATTGACAGGTGAAATTGATCAATGCTAGAAATTAAGAGATTCAAGAAAGATGAATGAAATTGGTGGATCAACACCAAAGGTATGGAATACAACGAGATAGACATAAAATTCAAGTATATTGACACTATAAAGATGTGATCTATGAAGCAAATGATGAAATGCTTCTAATAGTATCATGTTCCCAAGGTGCGCTTAGATTGATTGCAAGATATGCTCAAGTTAGGATAAAGAAATAACTAAGCTTGAATTGAATTGGTCCATATAAAATTATTAAGAACCAGACCAGTGACTTACGAGTTAGTATTACTAATAAAGATGTCTCAGATTCATGATGTGTTATGTGAATATACTAAGGAATACCAATATGATTCGATATTGGTGTTATTGATGCAAGAAGTGGAAATTTGTGAGTAATCTGAGATACATGTATACATTGAGGAATTAGCTAAGAAAATGAACAACTAAATGAGTGATTGAAAAACCGGGTGAGTATCTTGACTATAGTCAATTGGAAGAATTATTCGAGTGAAGAAATTACTTAGGAGACTGAGGAAAACATAAGACAACATTACCTCCGATTGTTTGAACACTCAGGTAAGAATTTCGAGCATGAAATTCTTTAAGGGGGAAGAATTGTTGGAGCCCAAACTTTTCTTAGAAGTTAGAACTATTATATGTGAAATGTTGGAAGTCATAAGCTGGAAATTTTAGTTAAACACATTTTCACAGAGTGTGATTCAATGTTTTAGCCATAACTTTTTTTCTAGTTATCCAAATGAGATGATATTTAATTTGGAGTAAACTAGAGAGATAGGGCTACAAATTTTCTGATAAAATTGAGTTTTAACTCAGTCTCTAAGAATATCAATTTTGGATGGAAGTTGAGTACAGAATATTGTTTCAGTATAAGAACAGTTCAGAAAAGTTTGAGATATGACTTTCAAATTTTTGAACTAAATTGAATGATTTTGATGTCATTAGAAAATTGATGACAATGAGGAATATTGTCCTAGAAGGAAGAGTTATCTAATTCCTTCAATTACATGATCAGAAAGAGGTCTTGATTTTTGGAAGAAATTAGGCAATGACTCAAATACATGTTATGTGGAGTTAATTAACATGTTAATGTGAGTATGGTTTTATGACTTAGGTTAATTGAATTATAGTGTTAAGGTAGTAAGATTTCATGAGGGGCAAAATTGGCAAGTCACTTAAGCATTTAAGTTATAAGGCTTTGAAGGAAGGGAAAAAGGGTCAATTTAGACTCATTAATGGCATAATTGTAATAAGAAGGTTTGTTTGGCTTTTAAAGAAGAAGGAAGCA
>JANZLF010000009.1:10323198-10333674 GCA_026546835.1 Erythroxylum foetidum | reverse complement strand
CGCTCAAGTAAGTCTCTTTGTGAAGGTGAGGATGATCAATGCAGAGAAAAATAACTAGGTTCTGATTTCATACCTCCATTATGGGAGAATTATACCTTATATATGGTTTTGCCATTAGGTTTAGGTTTTTACGTGTTTGCATGAGAGATTTCCTTCTGTGGATGGGTCAAGGAGGGTTTAGGCCTAGGCATAAAACTGATCTATGAAGAATAGAACGATCGGCCCATGGGTCGCTTTGACTGGACCCAGGCCCAACACGGCCGACCCGACCAAAATGAAATCGATAGTCCTCAGAATATAGGGTAGACTTTCGGTTTTATTGTTAAATTAATAACGTTCAAAGGACAATGATCATAATAATTTCTATTTTAACCACATGAGAAGTTTTTAATAATTAAAACCAACAAGATTAATTTATTAAAATAATCAGATGTCAAATTTCTAATATACAAAAAATTCTGGATTCGGTTGCTTATCCAAATTTTAATTGTGATACAATGCAAGTATAATTAACAATATCATCTTCCATCTTGCTTTGGAATGCCACTGTTTATTTCGTTTGGCAAGAAAAGAACTCGGTGCTATTCAAGCAAGAATTTCGGCAAAGAGAAACGATGCTTCGACGTGTTGAACTAACAATGGTGGAGTAGATTGAAAGCAGCAAGAGAGCTAGACAAACGCCTGAAGCTTAGTCATCAGATACACCTGCTAAAAACATGGGGGTGTGCACATAGGACCTGTAAGCCCACATAAGCATTAGTTTATCGGCCTCCCAGCTTGGGTTTGAAACGGCCTGCATGCCAAGTTGTTTAATTCTTTTCATTTGTAGATAATGGACTCTGCAAATATTTTGAGTAAGAAGAGCAACGCTGGATTTCGATTAGAAAAACATTATCTTCCATCATTTCTGATAAGTACCTTTCCAATCCCTCCCTACTCGATTTCCAGGTATCAACTATGGATTGGATGTGGAGCAAAGTTTATAATGCAGAACTCTCACAAGCTTAAGTTTGTGTTACTAATTAAACTAATAATTAACTCGAAACGATCGAGCATGGGTATCCTTACGTTAGTGGTTTCATTTCTAAATGACTTTGATAAATATATATAATGCCAGGTAATATTAAGTAAGGTACTTTCCAGAGACTAATTTTTTCAAAAAAAGAAAAAAAAAGGGTACATAGTTCATATGTCGAAATTGAAATTCAAAATTGTAAAAATTGGAACGTGTCTGTCTAAGCAGATTTTCGAGACAGCATATCGAAGATTACTTAAATCTCTCGGTACAAATGTATGAAATGTGTCTTCCAATCCTTTCTTCATCCTATTATAAGTCAATCTCAGAAGTACTTTATCGTCACCAAATAATGTTAGTCAATCGGTCGCAAAGAAAGCACCTCCCTCCCGTTTTCGAACAAAATACATGTACGTTTATATTTTTCATTTGATTGAGCCACAAGGGAAAGCCAGGTGGCTAATTGGCTTTGTTCATCTTTATGTCCAACAACTGACAGGATCCGGAATAGGTTCATCTTCTTGGATTATCTATATTTCTTTAATGAACAAGTTGTTAACTTGTGGTTAAGTAATAGAATATTGCAAAGGGTTACTGGTAGCTGCATGTATATACGTATGACATGCTTAAAAAAAAATTGAATTAATCTATTTACGTAACACATAACAAGATACCTAAGGTTCTTTCAAATATAGAAACACATTGTTGTAAGAAACCTAAGGTTCTTCATTGTCAAAGCTCTCTCAAGAGCTTGATACGTATATCGTGTAAACGCATGCAAGTGAACTGCATGAAATTATCAAATCGATTCCTTTTTTTTTAAAAAAAAAAGATTATGCACACTAATGAATAAATTCAAAGTTTGTTGGTAAACTCGTGATCTTCTCCAACAAGAATTTAACAAACATTTGTATATTTAACCACCGTGTATGCATATGTGTGGGTGTAAATTAATGTTGTCCTTACTTCTATCTCCCGTATTATATTTAAATAAGTCAACTGTAAGACACAAGTGAATTTTATTGATAACGCCTTCACAAGCAAACCCCAGAAACACGACAAGGGTACAAATTATGTCAGCAAATCTCCTTTATTTAACTTATAATTCTTAAACGCTAGCTTTAATTAAACAAATTATAGTGACAAAATGTACTTTCGTCAAGTTTCAACGATGTGGAAGATCTAGCATATGATACAAATCTTAAAGCAGCCATACTTGTTCTCCACATATGCAGGCAAGTGTCTTCATGATAAAACTCAGATGTCACGTAGACACCAAACAGGGAGACAGAAGATTAAGAGATGATCTTATACTATATATTAAGTTCAACATTCTGCTTTGGGTAACACGATGAGTAGAGAATTTGAACTCTATAGGTCATGGCCTTGCAAGTTTTAGAACCAAATGTCCGACAATTCTTGCATACATCTGGTCTGACGTTAACTTTTTAAAGGTTAGTTCGGAAAGAAAGGTGAAAATGTAAAGGAAGCAAACCTTGCCGCAAGCCAATATATATAATTTTACCAAATGACTCGTGGTTGTCAGAAATAATATAACAACGCAATTGACAACGACTCTAACTGTTAGATGAAGGGTGGATGGGAGCTATCACCTGATTTTCAATGACTTTGAATTTGGCTCCAATGATGCAGGTAAAAGCGTCAGGATCATACGCTTGGCCTCTGACGGGCATTTGTTAAGATGAGAGTACAACTTTTCAGAAGAAGCAAGGGAGTTGACTTTCCTTTTGGATGTGGAGAGGACACATGCCATTTTCTGCTTCGTGTCCAATTTCTTCTTGCCCTTTTTAGATTGGACATGCAAATTAATACAAGTCACAAGCATCATTAGTTTGCTTCTTTCTGTCATTAATGAAATCACCTGCTTAAGATGCTTCAATATTATATTGTTTAACTTGAGGAAGGTGGCCATATTCAGACAATTGATTCATTTGTTCTTGGTAATTTTTTGCATATAAGAAGTTGATTCATTACGTTCTTAAATGTAAGTTTTGATTATGCTGAATTCTCACCATAGAAACAACCTTTGCACACAATCTTTGCTCATTTTTCTTCACCACAGTACAACCGACATTTCTTCAAACTGAAGTTATCTTGCATCTAAATTGTCTTAAGACCTGATCAGGGGAAGTGGGGTAAGTAACGAACTATGGTTCATACTTTATAAGAAACAACCCAACACTTTATGCATCTGACTTGATTGTTGGATACGAAAGTACTAAGAATATGTTCTTTTAAATAATTTATACATTTTAAAGTTCTTCTGCCTATATATAATTGGTTTAGAACTGCCGGTGATATCCAAAAAGTAGAGCTTACAATTTCAAAACGGAGACCAACCAGAGAGGAAAAGAGGAAACGTGTTTCTCTGATTGATAGGGTTTCCATCTAACTACTTTACCGTCATTTCATTTTCCCTTTTGCACTTGTAAAAAGAAAAGGTCAACCACAAATATGTATGAATTTCCCACTATATATGATCCATTTTCATTTATTCCTAGATTCATAAGCATTCACATTACGAAATAATCATAGTATATAGGCTATATCTTGCTCTGATATAGACAAAATGAAGACACAAACATAATAAAATTATACATGGACAAATTAATATGAAGTAAAAGTAAGCAATACAAATTAACTATAGCTTTAATCCTTATTTATCATACATTAATTGAGTCTAAGTTACAAGTGAATGAAGAATCCAGACACATTTGTAAGCATGGACTTCACGTCATTTTAGTGTGCCTCCACCTTCACGACCATGACCATTGCAAGATTATGCACCCACCCAGTTGTTGCTAGATGTGATTAATTTCATATCTTTTATGCAATTTTGATTGAATTGAATCTACTGTCGTGATTTAATACATTAGATTTTCATGTGTAACTCATTGAGAATTGGAATTCCGGTCGCTATATAAGATAATAGAAGAAAACAATATCTGAAAAATTCTTAAAATTACTTGTTAATTACCATTTGAGACCCAACAAAATCACATTACACATGTTATGTCACGTGTCGCCTTGATTGTTATACAACACATAGGCCTACGTAATACAAAAACTCCCGTCAGATTTGTGTTCATAATGGAACACAGAATCTGTGAATTATATGATAGACAATAGGTAGACCCGTGGCATGAGGACGGCACCAAATCTTTTTGACTTGGAATCAATTACGCAGTCATTTTCTCACCTATAAATACATAGACGTATCTTCCCACTAACGTCTCAAGTACTCACGTCCCTTCAAGCAAATCTAAACCGGCCGTTTTTACTTTCAAGTTTTTCTGTTGATTTATTGATCTGAAAAAATGGGAAGGGCACCTTGTTGCGACAAAAATGGACTGAAGAAAGGCCCGTGGACTCCGGAGGAAGATCATATGCTTATTACTTACATTCAAACGCATGGAGCTGGCAACTGGCGCACCCTCCCCAAGAATGCTGGTATACAGAATCATTGATTGAACTTCTTGTTTGTGTATATCAATATGTCTGCGAACTTACATCCCTTGATTGATTTTATAGGGCTCCAGAGATGTGGGAAGAGTTGTCGTCTTCGATGGACCAATTATCTGCGTCCTGATATCAAAAGGGGAAGGTTCTCTTTCGAAGAAGAAGAGACAATCATCCAGTTGCATAGTCTTTTGGGGAATAAGTAAGACTCTCAACCATTTGGTTTCAGTTTAAAACTTACGTTTTTCAGGACTTAGGATTACGCAGAAAAACGAAAAAATAATGAAAATCACCCACCTATTTTGAATTTTTGCATTAGACTAACTACTACATTTTGCAATGGAAGATGGTCTGCCATAGCAGCACGTTTGCCTGGAAGGACCGACAACGAGATAAAAAATTACTGGAACACCCATGTCAGGAAAAGGCTACTTAGAAATGGAATCGATCCTGTGACTCACGCCCCACGTCTTGATCTTCTTGACCTATCCTCCATTCTAAGTACAGCTTTATGCAGCCAATCTTTTCTGAATCTGTCAAGCTTGCTGGGAAACCAAGCACTGCTTAATCCTGGTATTCTAAGGCTAGCCACAGCCATCTCATCACTGAAACAAGAAGACCCAGAGCTGCTTTGGCAACAAATACAAGAAAACCAGCATTGCAGCTCTATGCTTGAAAACCAAATTCCAATGTCGCATAACCTGGGTCATGAAATTTCTGCCTGCAGTACACCTATTTCTCAATTTTTAAATCAAACACAACTGATGCAAGCCAACTCGGAGATGTTTCCTGGAAACACAACAAATTTTACATGTCAGGATCCTTTGGAAACCAATATGCCGTCAACAGTGAATAACAATTTGACTCCACAGGCAAACTTAATTTTTTGCAACACAGATCCTACTGTTTATGAGCTTAAAGAAAGTTCTAATCTCCATTCCGCACCTAGCAGTGGCTACCAGAATCTGGGTATAGATTCGGTCCTATCAACGCCATTGTCAAGCCCAGCTCAATTGCATTCATCATCAACACTTGTAAACAGCAGCGGCAGCTCTGAGGATGAGAGAGAAAGCTATTGCAGCAGTTTGTTGAAGCTCGAAAATATAGGGAATTTAAACCTTGAGGACTTCATGTAAATGTTGTTTAAGAACTGTTGGAGACATTGTAGGCATTTTACTGATACTGTGTTTTTAAATTAAGGATTTGCAGTTGAATTTCGTGTAAAAATATGTAAAAGTGTTAACGCTTCTCCTACAGGGTTATGTACTATCCCCTAAATATACACCCACACGTGAGCTTTCCCCACTCACTGAAAGCTTCTCTGTGAAACCATTGCTTCATTTAATCTGGTGCCTTTGCTGTGATTCCATAATGTTCGAAAATGGATCGATTAGGTTAGTGGAGCAATTAATTAAATTTGATTCATTTTTACGTGGTTCATTTTTTAATGCATGTATTTTTACATTCAAGAACATATAATTTTTAGGAGTTAAGTTGAATTAAATAAATTCATTGTATCTCATGTATTATGAAGTTTCTTGTACACCTATAAATACCTCATGCACTATTGCATTTGAAACCAAGAAATCAAAGTGAAGTGAATTTACAAAAGAAGTTTGAGTGTTCCCCCTTCTCTACTTATCTTCTTATTTTCCTACATAGTGGTATCAGGAGCATAGCTATTTGAAAAAATGTCTAATTCTATTATTACAATTCCCAAACTCACAAAAGAGAATTATGGTGATTGATGTGTTCTTATGAAGGTAACTCTTGGCTCTTAAGATGCATGAGAGATGGTAGAGCAAGAATATTTTAACATCCCATTACCCATGTTAAGGCTAAAATTCTAAATTATGATAAAGTATTGAGAAATTAGGAAAATGCCACATTTTTGCACATTCATATAATTGAACATGCATTCATTGTCATTTTTTTCAGTATAATTGAGTTATTAAATGCGATTAAAATGTAATTTGACAATTTTGGTATGTTTAGAGTATTTTGGAAGTTTTGGTAAATTTTAGAAAAATATTGATTTATGAGCCAATTATAATGTGACATGTGGAAACATATGTATATGACAAATAACGTGTATGTATGGTGATAAGTGGCAGACATGCTTAAGTGATAGATGTGATACATGCAAAATAGCCACGTAGTTCAGTGTTAAGCAAAACCATTTATGCAACTCTCTCATTCCTTTATTGTTTGTTTCTCCACTGAAAACACCATTACCAAAACACTATCTTGTTTATCCAGCATTCTGTACATTTGATTCACCCTCATTGCTGGAACTATTTGCTGAATCAAGTAAGTGACTTTGATGATGTTTTATTGTTGTTAATTTTGTATATGAATTTATTCCTGAGTGGTTTGAGAAGTGTTTCAGTGATGCATAAATCAGATGAAAGATTTGTGATATAGAAATATAAAATATGACCTATTTTAGTTTGGAATGAGTTATGGAAGAGGGTTGAAAAATTGATGAATATACTCTGTTCTGGTTTAGAGAAAACCGAAAATGGGTTGTTATCACTGTACATGTATAAATCTATTGAGTATCTATTGAAATGAATTTAAATGAGTTTGATGATAAAGAATGAAAATTGGGTAAGGTGGTGATATATTGAAAAGTGGAAAATGCTTCAGATGAAAGTAAGATAGATAAATAAAGTGCAGAAAATTTAAAATTGCATGTGTGAGAATCAAATTTTAATGTTTAAGTGTGAATTTTAGATTTTTGAATTGTGCACGTGTTGATGAGTTAAAAATGAGTTAGAAGAATTATTTTGAGAATTATTTGAGTTAATTGATGTGAGAATTAACTTTTGGAAAATTTACAGTAGAGAGAGAGGGTAAATATGAAGTTTCAGATTCTTGGTGTTTGAGTGCTAAACTTGAATCTGATTGTGTAAAGCTTGTAGTTGGAGTTAAAAATGTAGTATAGATGAATTAGAAATGAGTAAGTTTGGAAATAAAAAGGAAAATGGAAGGAAAAGAAGAAAAGAAATTCGGTGAAGAAGAAAACAGAAAAGCACGATCGTGCTTCAACACGACAGTGATTTCTCAAAAACAGCAAAGTTGGGATCATGCTTTTACACGACAGCGACTTCATTGGATCAATGAAACTCACGATCATGCAAATGCACAATCGCAACTTTCAATTGATTTTCTCTAAAGATATTATTTCTAAACATCCTTCAATATTTTTATTATAACTTCTTCACCCGATGTCCAAATGACATGAGACTTAAACCATTGGACTTGTAATACATTGCTATACCTCTACACCAAAAATCATAGCAATTTGAAACCAGATGAGAGAGATAGAGTGAAAAAAGTGGGATGGATCTGACAGAATGTGTTCACAACATTTTTGTCCTTATCTGTCACACCCGTGACTTTTGTTCCTCACACCCATGAGTCATGCACGCCCGTGACTTTTCTCCTTCACCCCTATAAGTTTAATTTCTAGACTAATGTTTATTTGTCACATCAAGTCACTATGCTCTCCAATAGTAACCGTGACTTGATTTTTGATCTGAACACTTGAGAGAAATTGCAAGCTGAACAGTCCTGTTTCTTTTGACCATAATTTCTTATCTTTCAAAATTAGATGATCTTTGATTTCAAGTAAACTAGAGACATAGGGCTACAAATCATATGAAGAAGTTGAATTGTAATTCACTCTCTAAGATGTTCAATTTCTAGATGGAAATTGAGTATAGCATACTGTTTCAAAATAAGAACAATCCAAAAATATTTGAGGTATAGCTTTCCGATTACTAAATCAAATTGAATGATTTGGTTGTCATTAGAAACTTAAGACATTGAAGAACAACTTTTTAGAAGGAAGTGTTACCTAATTTTGTCATTTATCCTATCAAAATGATTATGCAAAGTCAATATGAAAGTATGTTGTTAGAAAAATCTGAAGTAGTCAATTAGATTATGAAATTGATTTCATATTGTTTTATTATGGTCTAAATTATAAGTACAAATGGTATTAATGAGGTTTTTGATATCTGAATGAAATGATGACAAGATCATAATAAGATACCTGGGATTGTCATTGAACATGCGTTGTGCATACTTTCTATTCATTGATGTGCATAAAAGAATACTTAGACATTTGTGAGGCAGATGAAAGATTTGATTATGTGGTCTCACTACTGTAAGGTCCCACATAGCAGTGGTAGAAGACTGTTCCAGGTAGTTCCTTTAGACCTTGTAATTTGACTTGGGAAGATTTTCTGAGAGTGTTTCGAGAGAACTATATGTCGAAGATTTATATGGATCAGAAGATGAAAGAATCTTTAGACTTGAAGCAAGGCAGGCTCACAGTGGCAGAATATAAGATAAAATTCAACAAGCTAATGGGGTATGCAACTGCATTGGTCCCAACAGAGGAAGATAAATTTAGACAGTTTGAGGACGGTTTGAACATGAAGATCAAAACGAGGCTAAACATTTCTAATTCGGTTAGTTTCATAGAACTCTGAGCAGCCTCAATCAGAATTCAACAGTTGTTGAAAGATGGTCAAGAAGAGCACATAGAGGAGGTTAAAGGTAAGAGCCAGAGTGAATCTCAGGCTGATTATGGTAGAAGATTCAGAAAGTGCCAGAATAGATCATCACGATTCCAGTCTAAATTGAGACAATCTAGATCCTGATCAAGAGGTGGATTTGTTCAGTCTAGAAGAGGTAGAGGACAAATGTCCTCTAACTAGTTTCAACAGTTGCCTGAGTGTGAGCACTGTGGTAAAAAGCATGGTGGTGAATGTTGTTGGGAAACTGGAGCTTGTTTCCATTGTGGCTCGTTAAAACATCTAATTAGAGATTATCCTGAGATGCTAGGATCACAGTCTGGAGCTAGAGGAGGAACAATAACTGAGACAACGGTTCAACAGAGTAGAGCTGACAGGTCTGCACAAAGAGGCCGAAGTAGAGATAGAACTCAGTCAGCAAGGTCCATTGTCAGGACCGAGGTGTGGAGTAACCAGCCGCAATCTCAGGCTAGGGTCTATGCCATCACTAGACAGGAAGCATAGAACTCCCCAGATGTGGTAGCAGGTATGTTGAATGTTTTTCAATTTGAAACATATGCATTGGTAGACTCAAGATCTACAAACTCATTCATCACACTGCATCTGGCAGCTAGATTGCATTGTGAGAGTGAGATATTGAAATGTGGGTTAGAAGTGAGTACTCTAGTGGGTAGTACAATAGTGGTTGGAGAGGTTTGTAAAAGGTGTATAGTTTGGATTGATCAGGCAGAGTTAAAAGCTGACCTAATTGTATTGTAGTTAAAGGAAATAGATGTAATTCTTGGCATAGATTGGCTTATAGCTCATCGGGTTGTAACGAATTTTCACTCTAAGGAAGTGGTTTTTGAATATCCCAATCAACTGAGAGTGGTGTTTCAAGGAGTTAGTCAGGCTGTCCCAGCTAGATACAACTTTTGTGAAGACCTTGAAGACAGATTATGTCATCTATAGGGTCAAAATTGGACCAGAAGGTGTAAGACAAATAGTACACAAAAGATACACGTCATCACCAGATGACACATCATTACCAGACGACACGTCTTCACCAGACGACACTTCATCACCAGACGACACAGTCTATACTCCTAAACATCTTCCTTTATAAGGACCATAACTTTCGACTCCGATGTTCAAAAACTTTATACTATATACCGTTGAAAAGCTAGAAAGATAAGTTACAACTTTCTAGAAGGCAGCTTTGTCTAATTCAGCCTAGATTAATCCATATTTTTCCTTAAAGTCAGAACATAAATTTTTTCACTATAGAAGACTTGAAATTTTGCAATGTGCAGACATTAAATGTCCTGAGCATAACCATTCAGCTACCAAAATAACTTCATTAAACTCTCAAATCTCAACTCATTTGTCTTATCACCTTTAACTACATCTGATCAGTCATAATTCTTATCTTCCTTTCCCTAACATATCAGTTAT
>JANZLF010000009.1:10245023-10261598 GCA_026546835.1 Erythroxylum foetidum | reverse complement strand
AGTTAAGGTCGGGATCAGTTCACGTCTGCATTTGTGTCATTTAGAATTATGTGTAAATTTGTATTTCCGCAAGATTATTACTGTTATTGCCCCAATTGATTAATGTTGTATTATAATTTGATCACCAAAATAGTGTTTTGTTGAAAATGATTTCGTATTAGAACGGGGCCAAATTAGTTACTGATATTTGCGCACTCGATGGGTTTCCCAAAAAAATAAGTATTACAGAGTTTTAAACTGCATTGACTGCTCTAGCATACCACCCTCGCGGGTTGCGGGTTCGGATATCACAGTCAATATCGGGTTCGGGTCTCGTAGGAGTGGGATGCTACAAGAAGGATTAGAATGAAGAGGAGATAAGAAAAATATATAAAATGAAGAATATGTGATGCAGTTCAAAAGTCACAGCCATACATCAATATTCATTATGGTGCATCTACATTCATGGTTGTGAATCAAGAGTTACATCCATGCATCAACATTCCCGGGCATGACTCAAAGTGCACGATTGTGATTTTTCACGATCTGGGCCAGAAACTTAATTTCTAGCATAAATAGGAAATTCTGAAGGCAAAAAGAACATTAATCATTTTGAGAGCAAAATGAGGGGCAGAGCACACATATTTTGGGTACCCATAGAGGGCTAGGCTTCCCTAACCTAGTTCAGAGGTGAAATTGATTCCGAATAACACATTTGGTCATATCTACATTGTGTTTATTATTCTCTCTCTCTTTCGAAACTATTTACATTATTTTATGTCTTTTTTGTAAATCATTAATTTAAATAAATCAAAAGCATTTATGTACAAGCCATGAGATTGCCTAGGAGGCAAATCTCTTACTAATACCAAAAGGAATAGCGTTACCTAAAAACATGAGAAACTCCACAAAAATTGTTCCTTATGAACCGAAACATACCACAACAACCAACATATACATATATACTAACTAAGATGACCTTATAGGAAGGTACATCTTAACCAGCAACACAAACATTTATAGGTTAACATAGTAAAATAATAAATCAAAAAATCAATCATTTCTACTACAAAACCAGAAATTGAAGTCAACACTTTATAAGTTGAAGCTTCTTAACTGTGTTCTTTTATTTTGCTGAAAAGAGTGGGATCTTCGTTTCTTAAATACTGAGGATGATAAGGTACAACCCTTTTCCCCTACTTCTTGCATCCATCTTGTCGCTAATAGCTTCACCCAAGTATGAGATCTCCATCATATGCTCGCATAATTCTCACCCATCCTTCCTTGGCAAAAACCGTAGAAACTGCTTCTGATTCTCCAAAAAACCACCAGAGGAATACGAATAGGTCTCCTATTGTTAAGAGTTGGAATTATCTAGAAAAACAAAACATTATAGAAAATAATCCTTACCTATATTTACCTTCCCTAGGTGTTTGAACTGGGAAGTTCCATAACTTGGAAGACCACTCTAGTGTTTAAGTTCCTAACTTCCATGACTTTTTCTTTGAAAGTTTGGTGGTTTCTTTTAGACCAAAGTTTATAAACAGTCACAGAGAGGATAATGATGAGAAGGTTGAGTTCAATATTTGTATAGTTTAAGGGGTGGTTAAAACAGCTTGGAAGGGCATGACGATTTTTTAGATTTGGCAAGTGGATCTAAAAATGTTCTACACAATGTGTCCATATTATTTTATAGTAAGAACATTAAAAGAACAGATAGTCAATAGACTCATTATCCAAGAAACACCAGTGAATTGGGACATATGAGAAGAGAAGTTTATGCTTATCGAGTTGGGTATTTTATAAGAATGATCTGAATGTGTTCATTGGAATTTTTTATGAAAACCTATTGCTTGAAACTTCAATGCAATAAATAATCATTGTATTTTGGTTTCATTAGTAGCTAATAATGATGTCAAATAACTAGGGATAACATAACCTAGGTTAAATGACCCAAGTTTATCTAGATGATGCCTTGATTAATTTTTTTCCTAACTCATAATCTGTCCATTCGACTAAATCTAGAGAGCTTATTCTAGGTTGTTCAATAGCTAGGCCTAGTTAGAGAGTTTGTTTTAACTAAATATGACCTAAGGGAAAACTGAGGTTAACAAAGCTTAGTTTTAACCTATGATTAATTGTGCTAGGAGAGGTATGAGAATAATAACTCAATGAAGTAAGTTTAATTGTGAGTAGGCAAAGAATGAACCCATGACTAGATCCTTAATGTATACATCACTTTTCTCAGTTTTATGCTGTTTGATTTAATTTGATTTCATTAGTTTAATTTCACTTTATTTTCTTATTTGAAATTAAAAAAACGCTCCCCTAGCATCCACTCCCCACCCCCCACCCCATGCCCCCCTCAATAACTCAAACACCAATTCTTTTCATTTAAAAAGCTTTACATACACTTTCCGTGGGATCGACTTAGATTCTATAGTTTTAAGTCTAGTTATTTTATGTAGCGTTCTGATGCATTACCAAAATTTTGCATTATTTCTGAGAAGTATGATTCTTTAATTTTTTCTTAATTTTAATTGGTGTTTTGTATATATTTGTTTCTAATTATCTTTTACATTTATTTCTTTATCTTTTCACATTTGTTTGAGTTTGTATATAAAAAAGACACAGTGAAGGAAGTATGTCACTGCTAGATATTATCAATGTTATTGATAGAAAATTTTCCTATAACTCATATTCTCAATCCTAAAACCATATTGGAATGATCATACGAACTTAGTTATGGATGGGATGGCTAACAAGACTTCTTCCTAGATGAGCAGTAGGATACACAACAATTCTCACATATACTAGAAGCCTTTGATTCCATCTCAAGTACATCTTTGGAAGATTTATTTATGTCTCTTGCTATTAATACTCTACAATTTTAGTAGGATCCAAGTTATAGAATCCAAAACTTGGTAAGCCAGATGGGTCAACTGATGGAAGCTATCAACTGCTTAGCATCACAAAGCGAATAGATGCAACCATCTTAACCAGAGGTGTATCTAAGGAACGTTAGTGTAGGAACCATACAGAGTTGAGATGAGGTTGAGAATCTTAAGAGAACTACTTAAGGAATTTCTTAAGAAAAAGAGGTGGAGAAGGAAATCGAAGGAGACAAGAATATATCATTTAGCTCAAACGTAAGTATTGAGTCCATAATTATTGTTAAAACTAACCCTTCACCTTTACCTAGCAGATCAGAGAAATTGGACAGGGAAGAAAAGGGTGAAGAGATATTTAAAGTATTTCAAGATTAAAGGGACTTAGGAGAGATTAAGAGTTTGAAGATAAGGAAGACGTTGAATATGAGAGGTCATCAACTTAGGCCTTATCCTGAAGAACCTTGAGTGGAGAAAGTACAAACTATGACACCTGAAGATCATAAGTTTGTTATGTTATGAGGAAAACAAGGAGTCGATCTAGTGACAATAAATGAACACGCTTCTTAGGAGGCAACTTAAGGGAAGTTTATTTCTTTTCCTTTACATTTTTGCATTGCTTTCTTATATGCATGTTTCAAACATAAACATAGAGAATCAATCAATCAAACAATCATTTTCTCTTTTTATATTGCTTCTAAGATTATATAGCCATATTTAGAGAGTGAATTGACTAGAAAATCCATGGTAACTTAAACATGTACTTTTACTCATATGATAGGTTAATATGCACTATCTTTAAAAAACTAGTGACTAGTGGTATAAACATCCCAGTGAGATTTTTAGCCTTCATAAACTGACACATCCGTATTAGTCTCATTGTCTTTTCTTTATGTGTGACCTTCATGGCATGTACATCCTTACTTTGGTTTGATTTTTTATTCAGGACCAAATCTTTACCACATGCACTAACATGGAAATGATATAGGCATTCTTTGTTTCACAAGTTACATTAGCCAAATAGCCTATCTTTTGATATGAATTTTCCCTTTTTTAAGCCCTTTTGAGCTTTATTAGCCTTTCTTTTGATGCTAACCGCATTATATGCTTTAAACCTAACCAAATATCCTACCCAAGCCTTAAAGCTAGTGGAGTATTTGTTAATTACTAATGATTGTGGATGTACAAGAGTATAAATGCGAGGGTATACATATATATGGGTTAGTTATAGTGATTGAAATGTTATTTTATCTCTTGTCAATTGATCAATTCATAAATTTTATAGCTGAAAGAACTTAAGGAACATTGTTTAGTGATATAATGTTAATACTTAGAGAAGATATAAAAGCAATCACCTTAAGGAATGAGAAAGAGTTGATCGGTAGTATAAAGGAAGAGCTAATTGATGATATAGACAAGGAAAATTGATATATGCTTAATTGATTGTACATTTATTCTATAAAACTTAGTAATTAATGCTATTAAATGTTTAAGAAACTCATTCTGGTTCATATTTTGTTTTAGTTAATATCTGGATGCAAAAAAGCTAAAGTGATTTGAAAGCACATTCTTTGAGCTATCTTTTTTAAATTCACACTCAATTATCTTTATGGAACAAGAAGGAGAATGATTAGAGCAAAGAGGAGATAAGAAAATTCCATAAAATGAAGAGTATAAGGTACAATTCAAGAGTCATAACCATGACTGAAGAGTCACGGACATGAATTAAGATGCACGGCCATAACTTAAGATGCATTACCATAACTCAAGATTCACGACCATGACTTTTGTGACTTGGGTGCCCAAAACCTAGTTTTTAATATAAATAGAATATATGATGACAAAAAAAAATATAAATCATTTCTAAAGCAACATGAGAGGCAGAGCACGCAAATTTTGGAGGCCATGGAGAGCTAAGCTTCCCTAACCTAGTTGGAGGTGAAATCGAAGCCAAAGACATGTTTTGGGTATCCCTCTATTTTGTTTGTTGTTCTTTCTCTCTTAAGGATTGATTATATTATCCTATGTTTGGGTGTTATGTATGAATGATTGAATGCTCTATTTGATTGTTTTTATGTAAACCCATTTCTAGAATCTTGAATACAATATGCAATATTGTGTTTCAATTCATTTATGGAAACTAATGGTGTGAAATCATTAGGGATAATGTAACATAGGTTAAATGATCCAAGCTTGCCTGATTATTACCCATATTGATATGTTTTTCTTATTTGTAATATCATTGTCCTTCTAAATCAAAATAGCTTGTTTTAGATTGTTCAATAGCTAGGTTTAGTTAAAGAGCTTATTTTAATTGAACACTACCTAAAGGAACACCGAGTTTAACAAAGCTTATTATTATCCTATAATTAATTGTTGCTATAAGAGGTATGAAAATAACAAAACAATGAAATATGCTTATTCATATGTAGGTGGAGATCCCTAATGCATTCATCACTTTTCTCATTTTTATGTTATTTTATTTAATTTGCCTTTGTTAGTTTAATTCCATTTTATTTTGTTATTTGAAAACCAACAACCCCCCCCCCCAATATCCTAAATATCAATTCGTTTTATTATAAAAGGTTTACACACACTCTCTACAGGATTGACTTAGACTTATGACTAGCTATAGTTTTAAGTCTAGTTATTTTGGGTAGTGGTATAATGCACTACCAAATTTTGGCGCCATTGTTGAGGAATGTGATGCTTTAGTTTTTTATTTCAATTGGTGCTTTGTGTATATATTGTTTATAAACAATTTTTTTCAGTTATTTTTTGAACTTTTCACTTTTTGTTTATTGCTATGAGTAAAGAGGACACATGGAAGGGAGTAAGACACTGCTAGATATTATTAATGCTCTTAATAGAAATTTTTTCTATAACTCATATTCCCAATCCTATAAACAAGTATGGAATGATCGTATGAACTTTAGTTATGGAGGGGATAGGCAACAAAATTACTTCCTAAATGAGCTGCAGGATGTACAATAATTCTTGCATATACCAGGAGCCTCTGATTCCAACTCGGGTACATCCTTAGAAAATTTAGTTATGTCTTTTCCTACTAATATTCTACAATTTCAACAAGATATAAGTTCTAGAATCTAGAACTTTGAAAGCCAAATGGGATAGCTAACAGTGCTATCAACTGCCTAGCATCACAAAGCAGAGAGACACAATGATCTCAACTCAAGGACTACCTTAGGAAAGTTAGTGCAGACACCATACGAAGTGGAGATAAGCTTAAGAATCTTGAGAGGACTACTCAAGGAATTGCTTGTAAAGAAGAAGTGTAGAAGCACCTCGAGGGAGAAAAAGATACATCATTTAGCTCGAAGGTGAGTATTGAGCCCATAATTATTGTTAAAACTAACTTTTTACCTTTACTTAGCAAATCAAAGAAATTGGACAAGGAAGAAAGTGGTGAAGAGATATTTGAAATATTTCAAGACTTCTGGGACTCAATAGAGATTAAGAGTACTGAGATTGGGAAAATGTTGAATATGAGTGGTCATCAACTTAGGCCCTATCTAGAAGAACCTCAAATGGAGAAACCATAAATTGTGACATCTAAAGATGATAATTTTGTCATGTGATGAGGAAATAAGGAGTCGAGCTAGCAACATTAAACAAAGGCGCTACTTAGGAGGCAACCCAAAGGAAGTTTATTTCTTTTTTTTTTACATTTTTGCATTTGTTTGAATATGCATGTTTGTTTTTAAGTTTGTTTGTTTCTTACGTACTTTTAAATTTTCAAACAAAAAGAGAGATAAAAAAATAAACAAACAAATATTTTCTCTTTTTCTATTAGTTTTAAGACTATATAGTCATAATTAGAGAGTGAATTGATGAGAAAAATCCATGAGAAATTGAGCATGTACTTTTACTCTTGTGATTGATCAATATGTATTATCTTTAGAAGGGTAGTGACTAGTGGTAGACACAAGTCAGTGATATTTTGAGCCTTTATAGACTAACATATCTGTCAGTCTTGTTGTCTTTTTTTATGCATGACCTTCATGACATGTACATCCTGACTTTGCTTTGATTTTCCATTGAAGACCACAATTTTATCAAATGTATTAACATGGAAATGATATTGGCATTCTTTGTTTCACAAGTTACGTTAGCCAAATAGCCTGCCTTTTAATTTGAATTTTCCCTTTGTTAAGCTTCCTTGAGCTTTATTTGAATTTTTATTTTGTGCTAACCATACTACATGCCTTAAACCTAACCAAATTTCCTACCTAAGCCTTAAAGCTAGTGGAGCATTTGTTAATTGTTCATGATTGTGGATGCACAAAAGTCTTAGTGTAGGGGTGAGAATATATATAGGTTGGTTATAATCTTTGGAATGCAATTTCTTCTCTTATCAATGAATTCCAAATGTTAATGTAGCTTGTTCAATTTTTATAAAAAAAATAGAAAATAAAAGAAATAGAAAAGAAAAAGAAAATAAAAGAAAGAAAAATATGTTTAAATAAAAATATCATAGAGGAAATGGGATTGTTTTAAAAATTTATTCATGATTAGTTTCTCCTCTAAAATTGTATGGAACGGGTGATTTGAATATGATGCATATGAGGTAAATTTTGTTTTGAAGGATTGCTCCTTATAGTTTTGATATATTTCTATCATCGATTTTTGTAAGTCATCTCTTCTAATTGGTTATGCTTCATGTGGTTTATAGTGTGAGGGCTTAAATCTAAGATGTGAAACATAGTCTTTGCATTCTTCAAAGTTGATGTACAAAATCGTGAGTGAATGTTGGTCTTTGTGCTTGATGTTATACTATATTACCCAAATGCATGTCACCTTGAACTTTGCCTAAATTTCAACCTTAAAAAGTACTTTGATTTATGATGATGTATGTGAATCTTAGTGGTGAAGAAATGAAATGATATGCAAAGTTGTGGAATGTCATGATCATGAATGGTGTTTGAGTGTACTGAAGGATCAATGCTATTTATGTACACTTTGTCCAAGTCTACTATCAGATTACTCAGTTTTTAAATGAAATGATTATTGATTGATCGTAAGTAGAGGCATTGGATGTTGAGTTCTTTCTATGGTTTTAGAAGTTATTTATCTTTTCTAATGATTATTTATTCTTGGAAAATATTGAAAATGAGTAGGTGTATTAGTTTATGACTTTGATATTGAGGTTTTGCCTGAGGATGATTTAAATTAAGTATGGGGGAACTTGATATTTTCTTTATTGAATATACATTAATTCCATAACAGTTAGTGATTAATGTTATGAAATGTTTAAGAAACTCATGTTGGTTCATTTTGGTTTTGGTTACACTTTGCAAGCATTAGAGCTAAAGTGAGTTGAAAGAAAATTCTTTAAGCCATCTTTTGAGATTTACACTCAGTTGTCTTCATGGAATAAGAAGGAGAAGGATTAAAGCAATAAGGAGACAAGAAAATGTTATAAAATGAAGAGTACAAGATGTAGTGGAAGAGTCACAATCATGTTTTAAGATGCACGGTCATGACTCAAAAGTCACGATCGTGACTTTTGTGACCTGGGTGCTTAAAACCTAATTTTTAGTATAAATGGAACATTTGATGGAAAAAAGAACATGAAACATTTATAAATCATTTCGAGAGCAAAATGAGGGACAAAGCATGCATATTTTGGAGACCCATTAGAGTGGTAAGCTTCCCCAACCCATTTTGGAGGTTAAATCAACACTAAAGACATGTTTTGGGCATCCCTCTATTATGTTTGTTGTTCTTTCTCCCTTGGGAATGATTATGATTTCCTATGTTTATCATTTGGGTGTTATGTAAGAATGATTGAATGATCTATTTAATTGTTTTTATGTAAACCCATTGCTAAAATGTTTACATATAAATCATTAGTTGCCACAAATGAATCCAAACACAATGTAACATCGGTTAACTGACTCGAGATTGCATAGTTATTGCCTAGATTGATCTATTTTCCTTATTTGTAATGCGACTGTCTGATTAAATCAAGAGATTGCTCTAGGTTGTTCAATATCTAGGTACAATTAAAGAGCTTGTTTTAATTGAACATGACCTAAGGGAAGACCGGGGTTAACATAGATTGTTGTTAACCTATAACTAATAGTTACTAAGAAAGGTACAATCAAATATGCTTATTTGTGTGTAGGCAGAGATTGAACCGATGACCGAATCCCTAACGTATTCATCAATTTTCTCATTTTTATGTTGTTTGCTTTAATTTGCTTTAATTAGTTTCATTTCATTTCATTTTTTATATTTGAAAACCAATAAAATCCCTTAAAATATCCTAAAAACCAATTCATTTCATTATAAAAGCTTTACACACACTCTTTGTGGGATCAACATAGAGTTTTACTATTTCGTGCAATACTAATGGTGTTTTCATAAATAAGGAAATAGCAAACTTAAGGGATATTATTATATGTCATACTTAAGAAATTAGAGTTAAGAGAACCAAGACTTACTAATATGAGAATGAAATTGTAAAAAAATCAATTAGAATTAGTCTTAAAGATATTTGAGAGAATATTTTGATTAAAATGTATAGGTTTACATTTCTATGTTGTATAACTATTATATCCTTCAAATCAGAAAGGATAATAAAGAATCACTAAATTTTAGTTAGGAATTTCCTTGTAAAAATGTTACAAGTAGGAAAGATAAACCCATTCACAACCTCACTAACAAAGTTACCATAAACCTGTTAAGGAGTAGAAGTTTCAAGGTTGATTGGTTCAAAACCATATGGTATAATGCTTTTACACCTCAAATCTCTTTTATCCTCTAGTTGGTAATTAAAAATAAGTTAAATACCACTAACCAAATGCTTTTCTTACACTTTGATAGAACTTGTCCATTGTGCTTGATACAATCATCTCTTCTTTGAATGCTCTTTCAATAAGAATATTTAGGATCATATCACGATGAAATCCTTATGGTTCAATTCAAGGGTCTCAGTTCCAGACATTTTACTTTGAATATGTAACCAGACTAGCTACATGAAAGCAAGCCAACTAATACACAATGTCGCATTAGGACTTTGTGTTCACATTTTATGGTTAGGAAAAAACCTCAGGCAGTTTGCCGAAAAATATTTTTATAAGGGAAACCTAAAGTCTATGATTCTCACTGAAGTTAAGGAGTCCATTTTGTTGAAAAATCTAAATCAAAATAGCAGCTCAAGCATAATATCTTCGCTGCATCTATAGTGAAACACTTATAATTATGTTTACTCATCTAGTTTTTTTTGTCTCTAATCTTTACTTTATAAAGCAAGCTTGTTAAGTGTAACACACCACTACCATAGAGTATATGCCCAAACATCTAGAGGACATGCAAGAACATACCCTATAAGAATGACATGTTAGAGCAATCATATTCACTTATTATGGCATCACAGAAACACAAGTATTTTAAGGATTAACTTTTTCCAATTCATTAACAAAACATAACTTACATTGTAGCATTACATTTCACACTCTATATATTTACATTACAAAAACATATGTGAGTTCACTGTTCTATACAAAATGTTCTACATGAAATAAGAAACTAAACAAACACATTCTATCTAAAATCCTCAGATATAAGTTGACTAGACCTTTAAACCATTTCTTGCTCCTAAAATTGGTAATACTAGACTTCAACTCGATTGCTTTAAAAGCTAGTCTCCTCAATATCTAAAAATTAACGTTGCAATTTTGATGAGTTTTGTGAATTCGGTGAGTGAACCATCATCTATGTACTCACTTAAGTCAAAACACAAACGTCACAAGTATATCACATTATTCATAATCAAATCCTATATATCACATCATTCAGTTTTGTATAACAAATCACAATATAGATATATATCATATTTCAACAAGCAAATTAGATACAAACATTTCATATAATCATTTCAGAATAATCCTATCGTTCATATCATCATCATGTACATAAACATTGCATATCTCTATATCAATATAATTCAATAATTCTTCATAATCATTCACCTGATACATGTAATGATATATTAATGCACATGATATTCCACTTAAAATTTTTTTTGACTGAGTGCCTATTAATTGTCTCGTATTTCTTGTGGGTACCAGGGTCTTTTCAGATACTGTCCTATAACCCTTTGTGGATACCAGGGCCATTAATAACTAAGCTTGTGGCTCTTTGTGCACATTTATGAGCTTTAAGCTCTTTTCAGACTTGTCACTCCGACCATAACTCCTTTATCTGATCATGCATATTCATGTGATGAAATGCATCATTTTACAAAATATGCTATTAATAACTTTCACTCAAAGTGCACAGTCAATTATCATATTCATCGAATCTGAGTCCAGCATTCAACATACAGTTGAGAACACATTTCATATTGCACATTCAATTTGAAAAAACTTCCAATACAATCCCAAATATCAAACCCCTTGAGCCAAAAATGTCCAAAATATCATAATCATACAATAATACTTTCATATTTGAAAGTTAATCAAAAAAAATCTAACATAGTGAGAAAACGTCTAGTTTAACTCATAGTATGCTCCAGGTAGCTATTGCCTTAACGATCTGGCAATATCTAGATGTGAATGCTCAATTTGTGCTTTCATATCATGCAATACACACATATTTACACATTAATAACTTGATTAATCAAACAAGTACTCAATCATTCACATGTATATGTGTTATGTTCATTGCATGTTTAATTGACTATCTTGGATATGTATCCTTATTCACAAGTCTTAATCATTCATTCATTATAGCTTGTATTTATCTAGTTTGCAATTAGGTTTTGCCTTAAGTAAGTTTGATTACTTTAAATTCATCAATCATACATACATTAATTCTTTACTAGCATTATATATTCACACAATTTCTCAATTCTCATTCAGTCATATCTAATTCATGAACTATATCCTTTTAATCATATTTGCATTCATAAGGACATCTTTATACCATTAACAACTTGTACTTCCCAAATTCACATACATTTATGTCAAACAATCTATTCCTTAACTTATAACATCAATTAACAACCTAAACTTATCAGCAACTATCTAGGTTCTTTCCAAGCCCCAATTATGTCCAATTGCACTTAAGTAAAGTAAGTTATCCTTTCATGGTTTAAATATCACACAAAACTGGACTTTTCTCACTTCTGTGCATTGCCCATGATCGTGGGATCTCCTTCCAAGATCATGGGATGAGTGAACCGAAGGTTTGCCATCCTTTTCCTTTACTTTTTTTCTAGCTTTTATCATCTTGATACCAAATTCAACACATCTTCATCATAGTCCATTACTTATACCTCAATTATACCTTAATTATATGTCAATTCCTCATCAATTCCATATCCAATTCCAATTCAAATCATTCATTTGGTAGCTCATAATTTATAGTCTTTCATACATCAAAAATCGAAAGAGAAACTAACATTCATTCGAGCATACATGTAGTCCTAGTTCTTTCCCATTTCAAGATCATTATATTAACACCTTTCTTTAACATAAATTCACCTTCATTATACCTCAAATCCTAATCCAATTCATCCCTGAAACAACTTATAACCTACAGTTTTTAAACATTAAAAACTAGGCGTAGAAGTATCCAAGTTCAGGTGTCAATTTCCAGTGTAATTCATCATCAACATCATATACAATTCATCCCAATTCAATCATAACAACCCTTCTATTATAACATGCCATAAATACCAATCTTTTACTTACTTGTCTAGCTCAAATTTCCACCTTAAATATCAAGGTAATTCAGCTCTCTATGGATGCAAAATCATCACAAATTCAAGGTGGGAATTGGATGGCTTTTGACTAGGGTCAAAGGCTATAACAAAAGCAACTATATTCTAATTCTTTACCTAACTTTGTGAGGGTAAAAGCTTGGATTTTGGTGTAGCCATTTAGAAAGACTTAAACCTAAAGTGCAGAGCTTTGAGATGAATGCAGGTTTTGGTGGAGAGAGTGAAGAGTGAAGAAGAAAAACAACAGAAACTTTTCTAGCATTTGTTAGTTCAACTACGTGTAAGGTGTGATTATCTTAGATTAACATATGTCCTTAAGCATGCTAGCCACTTATCCTCTTCATAAGCTACCAAATTTCACCTAGTTGTTAGTCCATTTGTCACTCATTCGTTACTACCATTTGACAATTAATTACATATGCTAAATGTGACTTATTTATTTATGCCAAATGTCACTCAATTATAGGCTTAATCATCCTAATTTTCCACGTCAACTTGTCTTGCACTTTGCATATTTCTTACTCTAAATGTATATTTTAATTCGTCAAATTTCCAATTGTAATAACAAATTCCTAGTTTACTAATTATAATCCACTAAACTAAAATTCAAGACTTAAACAATACACAATTCACATCATGCTCATTCTAAACCTTTCATACCCTAGAATATGTCAATTGAGTGCATCTATTATCTATGCAATGTGTACTAATTCATAATTCATGTATGTATGCTAATGATATGTACGTGAATAAAATTCATTTCATAAACTCTCAATAATATGACTCATGTGCTAAATTCTAAGGTTCTAGCCCTTAGTATGGGAAATTGACTATTACATCAAGGGTACTCCCCTATGTTTTATATTTGTTTTGCAAAGCACTATATTTCTTATTTAATTCCATTTCCTTTTTCATAAAAAATGTTGCAATTATAATCTAAAGAATATAAATTAATGCTTAAGTTTATAGATGAAGAATTTTTCTTCTTAATATCCTATGAAAATAACCAACTGCCACTTTCGATGATCAAGAACATGGGAATAAAAGCACACTACTCTAAAATTTAATTAAGTTTAAGAAGAAAGTTTAGTTAAAATACTTATAATGTAACACCCCACTCTCGCAAGACAAGTACCCAACATCCTGAGTGATGTCCAAGTACATACGCCGTAAGGGTGGCATGTTAGAATAGTCAATCGATCAAAATTCATTACCAATTTTTCAAAACATCACACGTATATATGAAAAATCAATAAGGGAACTTTGGACCCATTTTATTCGTAAACATTTTCAGACACAATGTTACAACCATTACATAACTCATCAAAATTTCACTAATCACTTGGGCCTATTTCAAATACAAAACATTTTAGTCATGAAGTTATTACATTACAAAATTATTTACATACACATTGTAAAATACTTATGAATACATATTTTGATATAAAAATAAAGAAATACAAATGCATAAGTGAACTGATCCCGACCTCTATCTCTTACTCAAATGTAGTGGCTAGACTCCAGTTTGTCTAACGGGGCAACTCCTCTAAGCCTAAAAAATAATGTTGCAATTTTAAAGTGAGTTTTGCGAACTTAGTGAGTGGACCATCCTCGATGGCTCACTCAATCACATAACACATCAATTCATATAATCACATCACTTCACTAGTTCATCATGTTGAGTCACATACATTTCATATTAAACATATATTACATTTAGAAATCAATCAAATTATTTAAATCATACATATCAGGTGCTTATGCAGTGCTCATAAGACTCACTTTCAATTTGTTATTGTTGTGCCCAAGTGCCTATAACTGTCCTGTATCTATTATGGATATCGGGCTCATTGATAACTGTCCTATATCTGTTGGAAATACTGGGCTTATTCTACATAGTGATCCTTTAGCTCTTAATCACATTCTAAGCTTTAAACTCTTTTTCACTTTCTGAGCTTTAGGATCTTTTTTATGGCTACTCCAGTCATAATAGCCTTTATGTTGTCATGCATTCATATAATGGAATGCATTAATCACATAAGATCAATCCATCATTTCATTTCACTTTCACTTTCATTTTCACATGCCATTAGACCTTGGTTCGGCATTCAACATTTAAGTCGAGAAAAAACACAGTTAGTCTAATTTACATTCAATGAGCACTTCAAACATTATTCATACATTAAATGCCTCAGACATTCAATGTACAGAATTAGTACAATGACATTTACATAATCATTCAATACATAATTTAAACAAAACATTCATTTAAAGTAAGACCATCTAGGTCGACTAATAGTATGCTCTAGATTAGCATTAGATTCCATGATCCGAAAACATATAGATATAGACATTTTATTCTACATATCAACATTGTGCAGTACGCATATTGCACACACATTATTAATTGTACAATTACATAAACATTCAATTGTACACATATGTATATGTGTCATGTATAATGCATGCTCTATTTAACTATTCCAGGTATGTTTCCATAATCACGTCTTTTGATCAATCAAACCTTTTCATTCGTATGTGTATAAATTATTCTTAGGTTTACACCTCAAGAACACTTGATTATTCTAATATCATAATTCAATTAATACGTATAGTTCTTCTCACTTGAATCACAACTAATATCATATGAACAAATTCATTCCTATTATACTCATGCCTTTGGTACTTTGATATCAAAAATTCATTCACTAAGTTATAACATCATTAATCCATCATTCCAGTTTTTCTCAGATTTTTGGATCAATTTTTCATGATCATTAAGACAAGAAAAATTGAGTATTTAGGCAATACTTTCTTCTAGAAAATTTTTCCTCTATGTCTTAAGTTTCTAATGACACCACGATCATGCAATTTGATTCGGTATTATGAAAGTTATACGCTTCTTAAACTATAATAGCAATCTGTACTAAACTTCAAGATAGATTTTGGAACTCTTAGAGACAGAATTAAAAATTGATTTCTTCAATAAATTTATATCCATATTTCTCTAGTTTAATCTAGATCAAAAATTATCTTATGTGGATATAAAGATCAAAATATGGCCAAAATACCGAAGCATGTTCAATGGAAACACACCATTTATCATATTCTAGCATACTTCATCATATTCATCCTAATTTAATTAATCAATCTTTTCCAAATGAATTCATATAGTGATAAACTTTTCTATAGAGAAAGAAAAATGTGTTAGGAGTTTGTTGGTTGAAATTTCATGTCATTTGGAGGTCGGAAGAAGAAGTTATGACTAAAATAGTAAAGGATGTTGAAAATTGTCAATATCAGTATGCCTTCATTGTCACGATCGTGCTTATGCCAATCGATAGCGCAATGTCACAATCGTGCTCGTGCACGATCGTGCATTGTGAAACACATCACCAGTGTCATGATCATGCTTGTGCACGATCATTTACTATCTTATTTTTCCCTTTCCAAATTCATGAACTATTGCTTTTTCTTCTCTTCTTCCTCTCGTTTGCTTAATCTCCCATCTCTAACTTGTATCCTCACAATTCCCTCTTCATTCATACTTTCATTTTAGGTCAATACCATTCAAAAACAAATCAAGATCTATATTTGGTCATTAACCAAAAACATAACAAATACATGTACCCATTCATCATCAATTTCTGCAAATATGTTTTACTCCATTATCACTTTCACTCCATTTCTATACTATCACCTTAGTTCATCTCATTTCAAGACACCGTAGTACTCTTTTTCATTAGCTTCAAACTCATTTTTAACTCAAAATCTTCTTAACACGAAATCATACATTATTGTTTATAAATCATAGAAAAACAAGACATAGACACATTCATTTCCTCATGATCATTTTTTCACAAACTATCATTGTACATGCTTCATTCAACAAACCAAGAAGAGTATTGCTTAAGACTTACGTGTTTAAGCTTCAAGATCTTCAAACTCTTCACCTTT
>JANZLF010000009.1:10216083-10229742 GCA_026546835.1 Erythroxylum foetidum | reverse complement strand
AAAAGCTTGAACATATTCCACTCTTTTGACCATAACTTTGTCATCCGACCTCCAAATGACCTGATTTTTGAACCAATGGATTCCTAACACATTTCTATATCTCTTCATAAAAATTTATAGATTTTGGTATTTATTAGAAAAATATTGATAGAATCAAAATGAGGGTATTAGTTGGAAGAGCATGAACTGGACATTTTACTGAACATACTTTGGTATTTGGATGATATCTTGATCTATAGAGTTCCAAATGAGATGATTCTTATTTCTAAATAAACTAAAGACATATAGATACAAATATTGGGAAGAAATTGAATTTTAATTAAGTCTCTAAGGCTTTCAATTTCTAGATGAAAGTTGAGTATAGTGTACTATTTTAGTTTAATAACAACCTGAAAATGTTTGGGCTATAACTTTTAGATTTCTAAACTAAATTGAATAATTTTGGTGCCATTAGAAACTTAAGAAAATGGGGAAAAAATATTCTGAAGAAGCCAAATTGTAATTCCAGTTTGAGGTTTCCCAAAATCTATCCTGAAATAGGAGAAATGAGTTTTTTTTTTATATTTGACTGGTGTGGGCACGCCACCCTTAGGGATGTGCGTTCGGATGTCACTATTAGGGTGTTGGGCTCATGACTCACAAGGGTTGAGTCCCAACACTTAATGAGTAGTAGAATACTACTTTAGTATAAGAATAGTTTGGAATTGGGGCCCAACACTCATGTTATCAGAGAATGAAGACAAACCGAAGTTGGCTAAAGAAGGTTTATTGAAACAACCCTACAAGATAATACACACGCTCAAGTTTTATATTATTCCACAAGAGTTGGGCTTCAGAAATGGGGTCCAACTTGTTATGGTCTTAGAGCATAAAGACAAGCCGATGTTGGTTAAGGAGGGTTCATTAAAACAACCCTACAAGATAATACGCATGCTTAAGTCTTATGTTATTCCACAAGAGTTGGGCTCCGGAAATGGGGTCCAAAGTGAGTCCCAACACTTAATGAGTAACAGAATACTACTTCGGTATAAGAATAGTTCAGAATTGGGGCCCAACACTCATGGTATCAGAGAATGAAGACAAACCGATGTTAGCTAAGGAGGGTTCATTGAAACAACCCTATATGATAATACACGCGCTCAAGTCTTATGTTATTCCACAAAAATTAGGCTCCGAAAACGAGGTCCAACATGTTATGGTATCAAAGCATAAAGACGAACCAATGTTTGCTAACAAAGGTTCATTGAAACTACAAGATAATACGCAGGCTCAAGTCTTATGTTATTCCACAAGAGTTAGTCTCCGAAAACGGGGTCCAATGCGAGTCCCAACACTTAATGAGCAGTAGAATACTACTTCAGTATAAGAATAGTTCAGAATTGGGGCCCAACACTCATGGTATCAGAGAATGAAGAAGAACAGATGTTGGCTAAGAAGGGTTCAATGAAACAACCCTACAAGATAATATGCATGCTCAAGTCTTATGTTATTCCACAAGAGTTGGGCTCCAGAAATGGGGTCCAACAACCTTAATGTTTTAATGAGTATCATGGCCCCACATGGTGTTTGGGTTGCCAACCATGTTATCTTTTGTATATTTTATAACTTGTTCAAAAATTTGTATAGATAATACAAACCTAGATGGGTCAATGCAAGGTATGTGTTTCTTAACCCAAGTACTAATATAGGAGTGTGTAGGCTGGCAAAGGAGTAGAACCAACTACCTTAGAACAAAGCCCTAACATAGTGGCATATACATGTCATGTTCTAAGGTTCTTTTTCAATTTTTTCTAAATTTACTCGAAATTAGACTAATTCCTCTATAAGAACACTCTCTTTTACTTAAAGAGATAGAAATAAGACCTAAAATAAATTATCTTTTATTTTAAGTATTGAATCCTCTAGAATTATCTAAAACATAAGCAATATTCTATTAAAATCATGATGAAATTAATATATGTTTAGCATACATTAAGGACAAACTTGTGTCCTAGATAATGTTAACATTTGAACTTTGTAAAATGATCAATAGCTTAAGATATTATGTCAGGCAAGAATACAAATGGTGTCACAGTAGAATTCAAAATTTTATAATCATATAGAACCCATTTTCTCCCCAACTCTTCAACACTTAGTCTATTTTTTTTCTAAATTTTTCATATACCAATAGCTCCAACTCCCTACCTAAGCAAAACCTATAAATGTTTTGTCATACTAGCTCCATTTTCACCTAGATTTCTTAGCTTTTTCTCCATGCTTTTTAACATTTTGGGAACATTCTTGAAGAAATTTAGCATTTTACAAAATTTGAATCTTTCAAAGTTATTGAATACCAAGTAGATGTTAAAAAAAGGCACAAGAATGAGTTTTAAGCCATATTTATGCAAAATAAAGGTTTAAGCAATAAGATGCAGACAAGTTTATGATAAACTTGAGCTACCACTGCTACTAAACATCTGCTCCAAGTATTTTCTTATCCAAACCATTCAAAAATTATTAAATGATTAAATCTCACCCTTTTGATTCCAATAGGTGTGTGGATTGACTTTGATTGGATATAATAGGATTAGAATAAAGGTTTGAATGTTTATAGATAATATAAGATGGATTATGCTTTTTAAAGTAGCAGAACATACCTATATGGAACTCACTTTAGATTTTTTTTTACTACTTTGGAGATAACTAGGTATTGAATCAAAAAAGGTTTCAATTGATATTTTGATGATAAAAAAACATAATTACTACTTATGATTTAGTTATTTTGAAGAGAAGCAATATAAGAACAAAATTTAGCTACAAATCAAAAAAATAGTTCATGAAGATTATAAATGAAATTTAAAGTTTACAACCTTTCAAGTGAAGATCAAGTCAAGGAAAAAAGAAGATTAAGGCACGTTAAGTTCATTCTATATTTTGTAATGTTAATTGTAATCTACCGTAGTTAATTTGAGGATCTTAAATGCTTACCATTTATAAAAATTTTGTTTTACTTCACTACATGAGTATTTGCATTTATCAAGAGAATTTTTTGTTTTTCAAATATGTTATAGGGTTTTTGTTGACATATTGGTTGACCAATATGGTGATATGATTGATCAATATCCCTTTACAGGACAAATTGGTCAAGCAATATGCCTTAATGGTCAACCAATATGCAATGGCTAGTGAATATTGTACATTAAATGCACATTGAGTGACTAATATAACCTTCTAATCTACTAGAATGATGGAACTAGATGTTGAAATAATAAGTTTTTGGCACCCATGGCTAGTAGGGATCTAAAAATCATATAAATATATATTTTATCATTATTTCCTTTATGAAAATGCATTTTGTATGAATTGTACACATATTTCTAAGTTTTTATGTATCATATAATCATTTATTACCATATATTTGTGTGAGTGAGCCTCGTTGGTATTATTAAAGTCATAAAGTGAGACATTGTGAGTTGTAAGCTTCTTTAAGGTTTTCATATTTGTACTTGGGGGAGCTTAAAGTGATATTAAAGTTCCTTAAAAGATTATACAAAGCTTATTATTCACCTTGAAATAAGAGTCTTGCGAGTAGACCTAAGTAAGAGTTTTTTTATCGAACCACTATAAATTAGATTGTGGTTCTCTTCACTTAAACTTATTACATTATTTCCTGAGTTCATTGTTTAAAGTTATTATTTTATATCATATTTTTTCTTTTACAAATTATACTTAACATACTATAATAGTAAATATAATATTTAAAATTTATCAATATCCAATTCACCCATCTTTTGGGTGCCTTTAAGGACTAACACAAGTCATGCTAATTAAGATAAAAAGGGATGTTGTTAGGTTTAGGCTTTAAGAAAATAGAATAGAATGTCTGTTAATAATTTTAAAGTGCAGTGTGATTTTTATTCAGCTAAACTGGTGGAGATGAAAGAGTATAGAAACTCCCAAACTAACTTCCATATTTAGCAAATTACCGTTATCTTTAGTATATTTTAGAGATCTATATCAGGGGAAACAACTGTGTCCCTAAAATCTAAAGAGTTTTGGACCCATCATTCTATTAAACCCTAGTTACTTTGTAGATTAGACGGATTAAATGATTATGGATTTAATACTTAATCTAGCAATATATTGTAACAAATAATAAGTTAGTAGGCCTTCCTGGTAATTAATCAACACAATCAAAAGAAAATTTGATACAAAATATATAAATTGAACCATAATAACAAATTAAATCTTATGGTTTAATAACTCCTAAGGTGTCATTTCCTTTCAACCAAATGTAGAAGCATAGCCATACAAGGCCATAGAAGAGAAAAGGGCATAAAAAAGAATGAGGAAAAGATGTGGCTACCTACCTTAAATCCCAAAAATATAACTCAAAAACTTACTTAAATATAGGGTTTATGGCTTTTAAAATATGAGGTGCATCCAAATTTTGGAGTGAAAAAATTAGTAATATCCTAGACTGTGTAATTCGCCATCTTTAGCCAATACAGGCTTTAATATGCCTTTGTCTATTCAAGCTTAATTTCGACCTTGATTAAACTAGTATATATGAAAAATAAAGACATGAAAGCTTTAAAAGTATTTCAAAGCTTTCTATATTATATTAAATCATCTCAATTAGAGTTTGAATAAGAAAAAATTCCTAATTTAAGAAAAATATTAAAATTATATTTTTAAAAAAACCAAATTATCTAGATTTGCTTAATTATTTCATTTTGCCATTAACACCTTCATTTGCATCTTAAGTTTATAGGAAAAATATTAAGAGGGAAGAATAGGTCATTTTATACTCCCATCAATAGACAAAATGAATGACTTGATGCCCTAATTCCTAATGCTTGATCATCATGATACTCTTTTGTATTTGTCTTATAATATAGAAATTTTGGATCAAAATGCATAGAATGATGAAGGTGGATCTGAGAATGCCCATTTAACTGTACTATTACACATTTTAAATTTCATGGCATTACATTTTGATTGAATAAGGAATTAGGTGTTGTTATAAAAAAAATAAGAAAGTTATCAAATACACAACAATTGTTATAAAAAAATAAGATAGGTATCAAATACATGACAAAGTATAAATAAAACATAATAAATTCAAAATAGGAAGTGTTGTTTAATAGGAGAGAAAAAATGATAAAACTAGATATATACTAGTGGAGACATACACAATGATGAGACATGGAATTGGAATTTACAAATTTCACAAAAAGAAACTAGTTATTAAAAACCTAATATGAATTCTTACACCAAAAAAAATATTTTTTACATGAATTTACATTTATTGCTTATGGGTAATTTAGAATTTTCTTTTGGCTATGTGATTTGTTTTTTGTCATTGGAGAAGGAAAATCATATCCAAATTCATTTAACATCTCATCTTAAAATATAGTCAAGTGCCTTTAGCCTTTCAATTTATTTCTCAAGTCCTAAAATGTCACTTTAAGCATTTCATTTTCATTTCAATCCTTTAGACTAGTAATTTTACTTTTTAAATCCTTGATACATTACTCTAGGTATTTTATTTTCAAATCCCTAAGACATCTATATAGGAATTTTATTTTCCAAAGCCTTAACGACATTACTTTAGGTATTTCTATTTTATTTTTAGGCCTTAAGATTCAACTTTAGGCATTTTAATTTTTTTCAAACTCTAAAAATCTAACTTTAAGCATTTCATTGTATTTTTCAAGTTTTAAGACCTAACTCTAGGAATTTTATTTTAATTTAAAGCCTTATGACATAGCTCTAGACATTTTATTTTTATTTCAAACTTTATGACACAAATTTAGATATCCTTGTCTCTATTTTAAGTCTTAGGTAAAAGTATAAACTCTTAGGCATTCAACTACATAATTTATTTATAATTATTCAAAAAGCTTTTGTTAACATTCAAATTTATTTCTTTTCAATATTCCCAAATTTGTAAAACTTTCTCAATGAGAAAATTAGGTAGAAAGGCAGGTAAAGCTAAAGCTAGAGGGAGCGAGAGTCAACATAAAAAATATAACTAATGAACTTTATAAACTGACCTTTTAGCTAAGGGTTTTGGATTTCAAGTATGTAGGGACGCATTTCACATGGTCCAGTAACTAGTATAGAGAATGGCTCATTAAAAAGAAACTAGATTAGGCTTCAGTGAATGATACTTAGCTAAGATAGTTTTCAAGGTCCTTTGGTAACTTTAGAGCTTGTGTGGGTTTAGATCATTTTACCATTGAAATAATCAATCTAATCTCCTCTCTAATTCCTAAAGCACCTTCTAGATTCTTTAAATTTATAACATTAAAAGGATGGATTTAAGGAGATTGTAAGTACTAGGATGAATCAAAATATAGTGGGATGTAAGCATTCCAACTTATGAATAAGTTAAAAGCTATAAAGTAAGGGTTTAATGACCTTTAGCTCAAGATCTCTTTAGTTAGTAACACAAGTCTCAAAGAATCCAAGGAATCCTTCAGAAGGATTTAGAATGAGGTTCGCTTAAAACCTTTTAATTAGGATCTAAAATTTCTAAAAAGGCAATCCTTTGAGGTTTAATCCTAAGGCTCTTCAAGCCTATAACTTACTTTTGAAGCATAAGGCAAAGGTTAATTAGCTTAGTAAAGGTGATAACAAGTCTAACTTTTTCTTTATTTCTAACTTGGTTGAAAGAAACAGGAGCAAGATGACATGTTTGATTGATAAATAAGATAAGCAATGCATGGATATATCTTAAATCAGTGAAATTACATTCAATATTTACAAGAAAATATAATGGCAAAAGATGAATGGTTACTCTTCATTTGAAGAATTGAAACACTTTATAAACCACTCCATGATCCAACACTTGAAAGCCAACCTCGATAAGCCTTATATCATTTTGGAAATCAAAGATGTGTTGTTCAGCTTGGTGCCTAAGCTAGATGGATTAAATGCATTCTTTTTCTAAAAGATATAAAGCTTGACTTAGGGCTTAGTAATTGATAAAGTTTAGGAATTCTTCAAGAGCAAAAAATCTTCTTAGAGAGCTAAATAGACCCATGATTATCTAGTTTCAAAGACTAAGAACGTCAATTCTATACATGATTATCATCCCATAGTAATACCATCTACAAAGTGATCTTAAAACTCCTAGCTAACAAGTTCAAGGAAGCTTTTAAGCTACTCACAAGTTTATGTTAGGGAGCATTTATACCTGGAAGGTCTAATGGGGACAATATTCTACTAGTGCAGGAGCTATTCAAAAACTATGACACAAAGGTATTAATCAGGAGTTGCTCAATGAAAGTAAATTTCACTAAATCCTTTGATTCCTGTAATTGGGATTTTATAATTCACCACCTTTAGGTGTTTTATTTCCCTAAAATATTTGTATATTTGATCCAAACAAGTGTAGCATTAGTTTCTTACAATATTCTAGTGAATGATTCTCCTTCCAAATTTTTCAATGGGGCTAAAGATTTCAAACAAGGAGACCTCTTATCTCCATACCTATTTACTTTAGCCATTGAAGTTCTTTCTAGATTGCTTAAGTTCAATATAGATATTCAAGTTGAAATAAGTGAAAATTTTTTGTTTCAATATAAGTGTAGTGGATTTAAAATATCTCACTTAGATTTCTCTAAATATCGAATGATGTTTTGTGGTGCAGTCCATCCTCTTCCCTTAACCTAGTAATGAGCTCCCTTAATTAATTCTCAAGGCACTCAGGCTTAAAAGTAAACAGGAAAAAAGTAAGCTCTATATCTCTTGTGACTTTAAGAACATTAAACTTTTTAGCTCTATAGTTAGATTCAATGAAACCATGCTGCTTTTAAACACCTTAGTGTTCTTATAACTAATAAGAAATCAAGATATATGGACTACTTACCTTTGTTAGAATCTATTAAATGCAACATTAACTTTTGATGGAATAGAAACTAGTCAATGGCTAGTAGGCTTTAATTGATTGTATCTATCCTGAGAAATATCCAAGTGTGCTAGAGCTCCCATCCTATCTTCCCTAGAAGAATTAATAAAGCAATGGGAAGATTATAAGGAATTACCTGTAATTATGGAAAATTAAAAGTTTAACAGGAGCAAAAATCAAGTGGAAGGACACATGTCTCCTAAACAAGAAGGTGGTTTGGGACTAACCTCTCTATAAGCTATGAACTCATCTTTGCTTGCAAATAGGATATAGAGGCCTTTTTAAAAAAAAGGAGACTATTTGGTCCAAGTGGATGCATGAACAATATTTGCCCATGACCAATATGACACACTCTTAGGGCTTGATCCAAATGCTCAGACTTAGAGATTAGCTCCACTCTTATTTTAAAAGCTTGATAGGGAATAGGGAACTTACTTAGTTTTGGTTCGACAATTGTTCTAACCTTAGGCCTCTATGCTTAAGGGAAGACTTACATTCACTCAATATGAGAATCCCCCTTTGTGCCAATGTTAATGATATAATTTATAATAGGAATTGGAGCTGTAACTTCAGATATGCAAGTTGTATCCTTGAGAATTTGTCTATATACGAACTAAATCCAAACTGGATAGATAAAGTGATATAAGTAAAGGACTCCTCATAGAGTTTCACTAACAAATCCTACTACAACACTTGATGCATCTATTTATAATGAGAGTAAATGGTCACTCATTGTTAATTAGGTTGTTGAAACTTTTAAGCACCTAAAGCAGGATGATTATGTCTTCAAAACAACTTTCCTATGTTGTATATATGCTATTTAGAGGGTAATGAACAATAAGTTTCACAAAGGTATTGTAACATCCTGTTCCCATACTAAAGGTTAGAGCTCTAGCTTTCGGTAATGGAGAAAGTAGCAATGAGAGATTAGAAGAAAGTGCATTTCATGCTCATGCATAATGTAGCGTACACACACACGTGAATAGTAAATTTTGCACATAAAAATGATTGTACATGCATTTATTGACATTTCCGGGTATAATTGTTTGTAAAAGTGATTTTTATTGGAAATTGTGGTTTGATTTTATTGAAAATTTGATTTGGAGATTATAATTATTGATTTAGAATTTTTGAAATTTTTGAAAAAATTTCTGAAATTTCTGGATATTTTTGGACTAGAAAAATTGTCAAGTGGCAAAATGATTGTTAAATGGTAGTAGAAATAAGAGTCAAATGGCAATGGAAATTTTTATAAATGATTTTGAGATTTAATGACAATTTCCATTGAAAATTTGGAGTCAATTGGATTAGTTGGAGATAAAATGCATTAGTTAAATAAAAGACCCTGAGAAAGTGACATGTGGCAAGTGACACATGTCACTTGCCACACCACTTGTTTTAAATCACAATATTCATTAAGTAAAAGACCCATCTTTAGTCTTTCACTTGCTATTGTCTCTTATTTCAGTTAGCTTCATTTCTTCATCTTCTTCATTTACTTTCTTCTTCCCTCACGACATCCCACCCTTACTCTCTCATGTTGATGTTTGTTCAACTCTTTCACCTTGCTTCTTCAAGATTCATTGTCTCCTTCTTCATGTTGCTAAAAGACCCAACATATGCCACCTTAAAAAGGTGAAGATCGTGTATGTTGAAGGAGTTAGGGTTCCACAGTGATTTGAAGGAGCTTTGGAGCTAAACATGTAAGTTAAACTTTGTTCTTCATGTGTTATTTTAAATGAAGCATATATGATGATAGTTCAATGGTAAATGATCATAACAAAGGAGTTTAGTATATGATAGAATTTTGGTGAAGAAATGAATGTATAAATATTGATGTTTTGTTTCATATAAATGCTAAATAATGGGTTAGGAGTTGTTTTATGGATGATTGGTATTGTAAATGGTGATGAATATACATTTGTAATGTGAATGAAGAATGATTATACTCATGTTCTATGTTGTGTATTTGATGAGTAAGAAATTACAAGTTACGCTAAGCATGTTTTTAAGAGGGATTGGTTGTGAAAATGATGTTTTAATGAGAATTAGAAGTTGATGAATATAGAGATGACTATATGACTTGTTTTGTACTAATGGATGAGTGTAGAAATAGAGTCAAGGAGTAATTCAAGTATGTTCTGTTATTAGTGTTCATAATCAATCATGGACTATAATTTGTTTATAGATGATATTGAGTTAAAATGGAGTTAAAATAATGGGGAAATGATGAATAAGTGAGCTAGAAGTGATAGATTAAGCATTTGGGGTTGAGTGTGACAAGTAAAGAGTTAGAAATATGGAAAAATGTAGCAGGAAAATGTTCACTGAGTATGATTCAATCTTTTAGCTATAATTTTTTCTGTAGTTATCCAAATGATATTATTCATAATTTGTATTAAACTAGAGATGTATAGCTACATTTTCCATAAGAATTCAAATTCAAATTATGTCTAGAAGAGTCTCAAAATCTAACCTAAAGTTGAAAAACTAGATATGCATCTGTGAAAGTTCGCTAAGGCAAACTCCTTGCTTCGCCGTGGCAAGCTTAAGGATTTAGCTAGGATTTCTTTTAGGTAAAGTTCACCATTGAAAATTTAACGAGAATTCCTCTTGAGAGGAGTTCGCCACAACAAACTTTTCTCTACAGTAAATATATTTCAGTATTTTGGGCATATCTCGTTCGATAGTTATCCAAATGGAATGATTTTTTATTTGGAGTAAACTAGAGACATAGAGCTAAAAATTGTATGAATTAATAAAATTCTAATTCGGCCTCTAAGAATTTCAATTTCTAGGTGGAATTTTAGTATGGGGTACTATCTTAGTATAAGAACAGTTCGAAATTATTTGGTGAATAACTTTCAAAATACTAAACCAAATCAAATGATTTTGTTGTTTCTATGAAACTTAAAACAATGGGGAACATTTTTTTAGAAGAAAGTGTTTCCAAATTATTTCATTTACATTGTCTAATTGATCATGAAAAATAGACCTGAAGGTTTAGAAATTTGGTGAAATTTATAAGAAGAAAGGAAAGTTTAGATAATGTGTGATCTTGTAATGTTAGAATAACATTAGGGAATGAATTGTTGATATCAAAATACCAAAGGTATGAGTTTGTTTAGGAATAAAGATATTCATATGATTGAAGTTGTGATTCAAAGGAGAGGAATAATGGGTATCAAGTTAAAGTGAATGAGAAATTGTTAATTGTGAAAGCAAATAATGCTACAAACGAAATGTCGAGTAATTGAGTGATAAAATGCAAAAATGGATATGGTGTGGAATTTGAAAATATACCCAGGATTATTATTGAGCATGTATTGTACTTATTCTGTATACACATTTGTGTATAAATGAATGCTTATAGCTGTGCAATTATTAATGTGTCTACAACTTGTGTATTGCATAATTTGAATGTGCAGGATAAACGTCCACATTCAAACATTTCCAGATCTTGGAAGTAATTGCTAATCTGGAGCGTACTGTGAGTCAACCTAGATAGTCTCATTTCATTGTTTGTTTTGAATTTCAATTTCTGCATTGAATGACTATGGTTATGATTATTATGTAATGTGAATATAATTGATATAAGTGTGATTTGCTTATGTTGATGTCGGACAATGAAGGTCCGGAACTTGATACATAAATGTGATATTGAAGTGCTACTCTTGTATGTGAATGAAAAGAAATAAGTGTTTTTCAACATTTATGTTGAATGACGGATCACGGTCCGATGATAAATGTATTCTGAATGTGAATGTGTATATGAATAAGAAAAGTGATTCTCAACTTAATTGTTGAATGCCGAACCAAGGTCCAATGATGAATGTGCAAGTGATTGTGAATGTAACATCCCATCCCCGTATTAAGGGTTAGAACTCAGATTTCAAATGGAGAGAATAGCAATGTGAGAGTTAGGATCATGCCCAGCAGCATGTCAGCATACATGTATGTGAATTTGAATCTTTACACATACAAAACTAAGTGTACATGCATTCATTGACAACTTCCAGGTATGATTGTTTTAAATGTAATTTTATTGAAAATGAGAAGTAAAGGGAGTTGAAAGAGTGATCTTGGTATGAGTTATGATAAGGAAAGATTTGGAAGCAAAAGTGGTTGTTGATCTGGAAAATGTTCACTAAGTGTGCTTCGGTCTGTTACCCATAACTTTTTCTCTAGTTATCAGAATAAGAAGATTATTCATTTGGATTAAACTAGAAACATGTGGCTACATTTTTTATGAGATTTAAAATTTTAATTCTATCTCTAAGAGTCTCAAAATTTTTCATGAAGTGAGAACAAAGTGTAGTACATTAGTGGATGAATGTAAAATTCATCTTCGAACTTTAAGGGAAAATTTGGGATTGATCTGGATAGATTTTGGCAAAGTTGCCTTCTTAAGAGTTGTATATCTTTCTGTTATCTATCCAACGGTATATAGTATGAGAATTTTAGACATTGGAGTCGAAATTCATGCCTAAAACTTCTTCTGTGTTACTGTTCATGAACTTCTTCTAGGTTACTGTTTACCTTACATATTTTGTTCCATTTTTGATCCTTTAGAAGATGGAATTTGTCTTTGAGATCTTCCAAAAGTTGTATATCTTGAATTCCTCTTTGAAACCATCCAAAGAACACCTAAATATGATATCTTTAGAGGAAGTTATGACATTTGCAAACTTCTTCTGTGTTACTGTTCGTAAACTTCTTCTGGGTTACTGTTCGTCTTACATCTTCTTTTCCATTTTTGATCATCCAAAAGATGGAATTTGTCTTTGAGGTCTTCATAAAAATTGTATATCTTGAACTCCTGTTTCATACCATCCAAATAAAAACTAAATCAGATATCTGGAGAGGAAGTTAAGACAATTGCAAGCTTCTTCTATGTTACTGTTTATAAACTTCTTCTGGGTTACTGTTCACCTTACATCTTCTGTTCTATTTTTGATCCTTTAGAAGATGGAATTTGTCTTTGAGATCTTTACGAAAGTTGTATCTATTGAATTTCTCTTTCAAACCATCTAAAGAAAACCTAAATTCGATGTCTTTAGATGAAGTTATGACATTTGCAAACTTCTTTTTGTGTTATTGTTCATAAACTTCTTCTAGGTTACTGTTCATCTTATACATTTTGTTCCATTTTGATCCTTTAGAAGAAGGAATTTGTCTTTTAGATCTTCACAAAAGTTGTAGCTCTTGAAGTCCTATTTCGAAACATCTAAAGAAAACTTAAATCAGATATCTCTAGAGAAATTTATACTAATTGTCCCAAGATAGGTTCAATTTGATTGAGGATAAAACAAGATTAGATTCTTTTGGCCATAACTTCTTCTATGGACACTCAAATGACTTCATTTTTGAACCATTGGACTTGTAAGACATTGATATATATCTCCACCAACAATAGTAGCTATCTAAAATGAAGTGAGAGAGATTGAGTGAAAAATGTGGGACGGGTACAATGTGTGTGTTTTTAAATACTATGAATTAGTATTATTCCACTGAACATACTTCAGTATTTTAATGATTTTTGTATCAGTAGAGCTCCAAATTTTGGACCCCAATTTTTGATTGAAATTTTGAAATATTAAGTGAAATGAAATGAGTGGTTTACTATATGTATTGTGTTATGGATGTATTTATGTTTCAAGGAAGTTAATAAGAAAAGAAATGTTTGATTTTGATAACTTTGGGTTTTGAATAGATTAGCATGAGGTATGGAAGTTAAGTGAATGAGATATTTGAAATGGAAG